>JAGTTH010000121.1:0-29414 GCA_022606485.1 Agraylea sexmaculata | reverse complement strand
GTGTATTGTATTAGATATTGAATTTCGGAGTGGTTTATTAGAAGTGGAATGGATTGCACGTACATATTTGAAATATGCATGAGGCAATGATGATGATACCACTGACACTAATATTGAGCCACATTGACAAAGGACATTTCATCTACCCTGTCAAAGAGACTATCTGGGTGAAATTTAAAAAAAATGTAAATTGTCCATTGCCGTACTAGAATAAAGGATATTGGAAGGACGATGGTCAGTTCATATCATACTAACATGAATAATGTATTAAGGGCGTTTTCAATGCAGGCTTCACTATTCCATTACATTAATACTGGAATTATAACATGGCTATTATGAGTTGTTCTTTGTGAGAATCTAATATATCAATTATTCATGTGTCGTAGTAAGTGTCGTAGCAGTAGCATATATCATCGTAGCACAATTGGGCCGGGTTTTTCCGTGCTTAGTAAATATGTAATAGCTTAGTAAATGACGTCAATAAGATTAATATTTTTAAAACTATCACTTTTAATATTATCACTCTTGTGAGCACTTTATATTTAATTATATAATTAATTTATTTAATCTAGATGAGGAATGTCATACAAATATATCGTTAAAAAGACAATTATAAGTAAACCTCTGCCAAGGGAGTGAAAAAACAGGTTATAAATTGCTTAAAATTTTGATGCACTGCCCGGCTTACATTATTATATTCTATTTGAATTTTCAGAGTTAAAATAAAATAATCAAATTATAAAGAAAATCATTGCAGAGCTCGAATACATCCACTTAGTATAATTATAAACTCTAAATCTTGTATTTTCAATTTACGGGTTTTTCTATAAAACCTTATAAATAGATCATATAATAATCACCACATATTTTATATTTTAAATAAATAACAACAAATATATTCTACCCTGAAATCAACACTTTAAAAATATTTATTATATTTTATTAACAGAAACACATTATATATCACAATTTCTTTATTTAATTTGAATTTAACATTCTTAATATTATACAAAACATCGTATTAATTAGATTTAAGTGTATAGAATATATAAATCTTTTTACCCATAAATAACATGTGAATAACATTTTTATGTGACATTAGAGATACTTAATAAAAAAAATTTAAACCCATTATTCAAAATAAAGATACAATTATTGAGTGATAATAAACTGAATGTATAAAAAAATTATTGTTTTTTTTTGATAGGTTACATAGTGCTAAATATAATTGCACATTAAAAATATTTATTTTTATACGACGCCACTGCAAGTCAATGGCGTAACCACAATTTGTATTTCTTAATTTTTTTAGATATTTATTTATATGCATTAATACATGAAAAACCAACAAATATCCTTATAAAATAATCCTGTGGTAATCAGAGATTACTAGTTATGCGATAATATAGTCACAATTCGAACTTAATGGTGATTGTGTTTTGCATAATGAACTTGGAATAGACGAGATATTCGCGAATGCATATCTGTTTTTAGCCGAATATCCACAATACAGAATACCGAATAACAGTTCCATCCCTAATATTGTGACATGTCCACATATAATATTATTGAATTGTGCCCGAGTAAAGTATGTGGGATGCAATAGTGAACCGAACAAAGCGACTTCGTGATCGAGTACCGCTTCAATAATCTACTACAACACACTATTTCAATCAATTTATTTATTATTGGCACTCAATAAATTTGAAACAATATAAATCACCTAATTTGAATAAATCATTTAATTAATAAATAAAACGCTTCAAAGAGCGATATTTTTATGAGAATATATAAGTCACAAGATTATAGAGAAACACTAATATGAGTAACAAAGAAAGTGGATTTATGTATGGCGGCTCTCGCATACATACACATACACAGATAAACTGCCTCCTTAGTTAGACTGAATATTCAGAATATAAAGGTATGAAAGCATGACGTCATTCAGTCCACTGTCCTAAATGATGTCATGCTTTCATGCATTTCTATTCAGAAACATAGACTTGAGGAATCTGAATATTCAATATATGTGTGATCTCATTTATTATAGTAAGTCGTCTGTATACGAATAGACCAGATCTTGGTATTATTGGTGTACACGCATACGCACCGCACGCACACACTCTCATTACAATATTATCTTGAATACAGCCCTTAAGCTTGGTATTCCTAGGCGTGCGTCGCCGTGAGAGGGTTATAAAGTTGCTTTGCTGTAGTTTTGATCGGTTTCTTGTTGTATTCTATAAACTGTTGTATTCTATGTCACTCTTGACGGCTTTTCGTTTGATCTCATCGCAAGACATACTTAAAGGGACAATACATTTTTTAACTAATCAGTTAACCTGAACGTGTACGGTGGGTATAATTTTATTTTATTTTATTATATTATACTGATGGACTTTCCGGCATTAATATAAAAATAATCAGTATAATTAATTATTATTTAAAAAAAAATATATAATGATTTTAATAACTGGCAGTTTAACTGAACGTGTGTGTGCTCCCTTAAGCTTGGGATTCTTAGGCGTGCGCCACCGCAAACGTACACCGTAAAGACAGTAATAGAGTTGCTTTGTTGTACTTTTATACGGTTTTTTGTTAATTAGTGCCTCGCCCGAGGCTCAGACGAGGCATTAACTAACAAAAAACCGATCGTAAGTGTAGCTAAGTAACTCTACTATCGTATTTACGGTGACGTATGCCTGGGAATCAATTACTTTACCAATTTAATGACATTGGGCTATTCATATATTAAATTATTTTATACAGCTTAATAACATGAGAATTTCACTTTTAATTATAAAGAGAAATAAGAATGGACATATAACAAGGTGGATTGCGTGTTTTCAACAAAAGCTTGTTGTGGTTTAGTCTGGAAAAAGGAATTAAATAGTAATTTACTATGTACAATCACAAGAAGTTTCCACCACCTGAACAAACTGTGATTTTGTTTGTTTGCCTCTTTAAGAACCTCTACATAAATCTGTCAATAAAAAAAATTAGTTACATGGCTAGTTTTAAATAAACGTAATTGTTTGAAGAATGAAAGGGGGAAAGATCAAAGCTGTTTGGGAACGTGACATTACACAATCGAAACGCTTTGAATGCTTTTTCTTTGGTTTCCAATTAAAATGTACAATATAATAATAAAGATCAGTCCACCCTTTGTAATCCTGCCACGAGCAGACTTAGTCACGGTCAATATGTGATTTACTAAAGCTTTGAACTTTTGATATTCCCTCCATTAAATGCGACACACGAAGAATGTTTTTGAGTCTATTTTTAAGTATGGACGACATTCCAATATGTTAATTTAAAAGAAAAATATTCTAAACACCCACTCGTTTCGTTGGTTGCTTAAAAAATAATATCGTGTTGGGTGGGTTTTGAAATAATATTCAATATAAAAGTTCAAATAATTAAATAACATACACATTACCTCGAGATACGACCTCAATCCGTTCCAGATCCTTGAATAGCTTTATATATTTTTAAGCATACTATCCCATTATAAATAAAAATAAAATATATCCACAACGTACGCTGATCGAATTTCAAACGAAGGTCGTATAATAAAAATTTGATATCTGTACAATACTAATATATAAATTTAATTTAAATAATTTTATATATATATATATATATATATATATATATATATATATATATATATATATATATATACAATTGTAAAATATATAAAAGTATAATGATATTGATGAATATTAATAAATAGCCAGACTTGTGTTCAATGATATTTTAAAGTTGCAACAAGGAAATTTAATTATTATAATAAAATGGAAATATTATTTTTAGACACATTTAATAATAAATGATCCGTAAAAGTACTCGATATACACATACATATCGACGGGCTCGACTAAGAGTAATATGACTCGGGATATTACCTTTTTAACTTTTTCTCATTTTATTATTTAATTAATTATTGCGCATATTCTGACAAAAAATCACGATTCTAGTGCTTAAATTGAGAAAGATAGGTTTTTTCTTTTGGGGTACGTTTCGAGTTATCGCCCACGGGAGAAAAAATTTGACGCTCGAATAATACGAACGGAGACATCGCCTTCTTAGTCGTTCATTTGCTAAACACTGTAGGCGATATCTTCAGGTAGCTTAGTCTTCATTGCGCACACCGACACCATATACGTGTGAACAATCATGTGTGTATTAGTAACCAATAAGACACGGCTATGACTCCCCACCACCATCACTATCAGTCCCTTTCTTCCTGCCTTATAATACTCATACAATACTCACCGACAATTACACATTTCAAAAAAGATTCAAACATTTCAGGGATGGCGCAATACTTCTTATTATTCACGATCACTTGTTTAAACTCTACTTTACTAAAATAATTTCATTTTTAATAATAATTTAATATTATTATTTCAAAAAACACATTTTTCAGTGATAATATTAAATAATAAAAGTTTTTTTTTTTTAAAAGTGGTCGAAACAAAGACTCCCTGCTTTGTAATAATATTGGTGGATTATCAACACTTTTGAAACCAAAAACTATAAGTGGTTCTTAGGTTTTACAAATATTTCCAACAGGTGTGTTTTATCAGCAAAATCAACAGAATGATGAAATACCCTGTTATTTGTATTATATTCAAACAAAACTGCAATTCCAATAAATACGATAATATAAAGTAGTGAGTATTATAAGAATAGAGTTCCTATGGTCTTATTCAGTGAAGTGGTCAAGTCATATGGCTATTGTATTGTGAACATAATATATTACTAATATCCTAATTTACCGGTTGTATTTTTATTTCAAAACTTGCCACTAAATATGTTCCCACATATGTGAGATGTTTAAAAAAAATTTTTTTTTCATTAAATAACTATTATTCTCTATTATTATTAAAATAGGGTATTTTGATATAACAAGCTGAAAATGTGTAGAAACATGTATTTTTTTTTCAATAAATCACACAGAGGCTTCGAAGTTTATTATTAGCTGCAACTAAACAAGCGGATGACAATAAATACTATCGTCATTTTAAATTATCAATATTTATTTCATTTACTGATTATTTCAATTAAATAACCATTCTTATAATTCATACATTCATTCATTCTACCACTTAATACCTCGGACATCGTTCAAGTGGTTTGGTAAAAACACTTTTATATTTAATTGAACAGATATTTCTGTTTCTTGTTAAAAAAATGTTTTCATTGATTTTTTAAAATCCAAAAATATTTTTCAAGGGCTTATTCACTCTTATAATTATTGTGTGATATTTTTCAAAAAGTTTCAGTATTCTTTAGACTTTCAACGCCATTAACATTATTTTTTTGTGTATTTCTATAAGATGAGACGACGCGACGGTAATACAATTTTAAATATAATAGCTGATTTGTGTTTTATTTGTGAGAAGTCACTATTGAATAGTGGTTTTGTTAATTAAGTGTGTGGTTTGAAAACTTTAAAGACTTCTATAAAATGAATAGCGGAAATTTTCCCATTAATATCAGTCAGTGCACCTCGTAAAAATAGTAGCGGTGACAAAAAAATGGAAAATTATCGACACAAGGTCAGTAACGCAAGTAATCTAGAATTTAAAGACAATATCATAAAAATAGTAGAGAAACGAAAGGATTAAAAAAATTTGGAATCGACCACTAGTAACTATAATCATAAATAATATAATCATTTACCCAATCGATGAAGGAGATTTATAATTATAATTAAAATATCCTTAGTATATTACGTATATGAGAAATGTAATGTATGAACTAATTAAAAATACAAATTATTAATTGTAAATGATTTTATAACTGAATACTTGGTATTATTGAGTGAGTATTACAGGTATCATATCGGCTATAGCGAGGATAGACACTAATAATGATAAAATCATAGGAAGAGCTAATAAAATTATGTCACATGCGATTTACTATTAACGCATGAGAAAAAGTATACTAATAAAACCATTTTTTCAACAGAATGAATGAATATCTTTACCATTTGTCTTTATTTGAATTGCTTTTTGAGAAAAAGCATTATATTTTGTTATCTATATTATATTCAAACAAAACTGCAATTCCTATAAACACTATAGAGTATAGTCATATTCAGTGAAGTGGTCAAGGAATGAATGCTTAAAATAATATCAGTTGGGAAACCTAGTCACTTGAGATATTTAAATACTTACCGGTTGTATTTGTGTATATTTATTTTTGCCATTTGATATGTAATATAAATAATATAATAGAATGTAATAATAAAGCAATATTGTAAAGGTAGTGGTGCGAGTGTCTGGTAATGAAGCTGCTAGTAGTAGTAGTAGGTATAGTAGTATAATAGATATTGTGGGTGTGTGCGTGTCGGTGTAGTAGTGTGTGTGAGGGAGCTAGGATGAGAGAGTGATGTAGAGTGTGATGCATAGTAGTGTGTGTGTGACTTATCATCTCCAAGTATTTCAAGAAGGACATTGAAGACAGCGATAACTCCGTGTATCGCCTTCCCGTGCGCTTCCCCTCCGCAAATCTTCCCTACAAGAACAATTTTTAGCTTGCCCCCTTTTAAATATTGCATTATTACATATTTAAAAAATACTCGTATGTTGATAACACAATGGGGCACGTTTTTCCGAAAACAGTGAAACGATATAACATCTGAATAAAGAGATATTAAATAAAAACCTCAAAAAAACGGTTTTTCGGCCGTCCTGTAAAGTTGTGTTTTTCGACTCATCGCCGTCTTAGCGGAGCCCGTCGATATATAGAACAATTCTACAAATTGATAAGAAAACAAATATTATTCAATGAGTGAATATTTTTGTATATATATATATATATATATATATATATATATATATATATATATATATATATATATATATATATATATATCAGTTACGTCCAGACAGCCGTCTTGAACACACGTATATTGAAGTGCTCCTTGCATGGTTAAGCAAATTCGAAAGTGTCAAGTACACAAGTGACGCAACTACCAAACCGGTCTGCCGCCCTGCGACCTCTCCTGATAACGAGTTTGCCGCAACGCCGCCAAAATCCACTTCACCATTATTATCAGGTACCATCGCTCCTTATCATAGTAACATATACTCATTAGTTAACTCGTTAACGTAATGGCTCAAACGACGATCGATGGGTTTCTTTTACCAAAGAACCCGATCAAACGTCCAAGACCTACTACTCCTACTTCCATTCCAAAACAAAACCAATTTAAGTCGCTGGGGGAGGTAATTTTGTCATCCGATAAGGATGTCAAAAACCTCCCCCGTTATATCTCAAATCTTCAGGGCACGGTGAAAACTTGACGATTGTCAAGAAATTCATCAATAAATTCCAACTACATTATAAACCAAACGGACAAGTCAGAGTCCAAACCAGCAATATCACTGATTTCAGAGCCCTTAAAGCGGGCCTGAAATCATTAAACAAGGAATTTTTCTCCTTTACGTTAGAATGTGACAGACCTAAAAAATCTGTCATACGAGGCCTGCCTCTGCTTCCTGTAGAGGAAATCAAGCAGGACCTTAGCGACAAAGGATTTAAAATAATAGACGTGTTCCTAATGAAAGGAAAAAATGGCTCCATTACGAAGTCACCCCTATATTTAATAAATCTCAGCAATGAGACAAATATGAGTGACTTCAAAAACACTACTAATATCTGTCACTGTAGAGTGACAATTGAAAAATACTCTCTTGGGAGAAATTCTATCACGCAATGTTTCCGTTGTCAACAGTGGGGACACGCAGCATCCAACTGCAACAACGCATTCAAATGCGTGAAATGTGGCGGCGATCACCAGACTTCCACATGCATAAAGGATGCCACTTCCCCCGCAAGATGCTGCAATTGCGGAGGGGACCACACTGCAAACTTCAAGGATTGCCCTGACAGACAGAAGCAGATCAAATTAAGATCTACCCCCAAGCTGCCAGCTGCGAGACCGGCCACCCAGCGTGCACCAGTGCCGCCCCCGAACATCGTCAACGGACGCTCCTGGTCCCAGGTTGCTCGTGGACCAATGGCCGCCCAGGTCATCTCCCCGTCCACATCTCATCACGTGACTGACCTGTCATGGGCACAGATTGCCCAAGGTCCCACCACCACATCTACTGCGAAGAACATTACCGCCCCAATCTCTAGCGCTGATATGCCGATAGGAGACCTGATGACTCTTGTATTGAAGGTTCAAGAGCTTCAGCGGAAGCTAAAGACATGTCAGACAAAGAATGAAACCTTCTTTAGTTATGAGACGGCTAATTGGAACGCTTACAAAACTCATATTAACAATAACGTTACACTTAAATTCGACACTAACAACACATCTCACGTTGACAATGCAATCACTACACTCACAGATTCTATTAAGAACGCCGCCGCCTTATATATTCCTGTTAAAACCATTAACAATACTTTTAAGAACAAACTTCCATCTGAAATTGTGGACTTAATTCATGTAAAAAATAGATTAATGAATCAGTGGCGAAAGAAAAGAAATTGTAAACTCAAATCTGTCATAAATGCGCTAATTTTAGAAATTAAACATAAAATTAAAATTCATAAAAATGAATCCTGGGAACAGAAGATAAGGTCTCTCAAAACACAAAATAACTCACTTTGGCAGATGTGTAAGTCGATGACTAGAAAAACATCCTTTATCCCTCCGCTCAGGAGCGAAGACTGTAATAAAATTATTTACAAGGCTCAGGAGAAAGTTGATCTCATCGCTGAAACATTCGTTAAAGCACACACATTGACACATAATGACACTACAGATAGTCTCACAGAACAAGCAGTTACTAAGTCAATTAGGAATCTTCACAACTATTCTGAATGTGAGATTGACGAGGTAACTCTTTCTGAAATCTCTGATATTATTCAAAACTCAAAACATAAAAAATCACCAGGACACGACAACATTAACAACACTCTTATTAAACACTTACCACAAAAGGCTCTTGATTGTTTGGTTAAAATATTTAACTCGTGTCTTATTCTTGGATATTTTCCAGATAATTGGAAAGCAGCTAAAGTAGTCCCTATATTTAAACCTGGTAAAGACAAATCCCTTCCCAGTAGCTATCGTCCTATCAGTCTCCTCCCCTGCATGAGTAAAATCCTAGAGAAAGTCATATTAACCCGCCTGCGAAAAACTCTGGATTGCGTCATTCCTAATGAACAATTCGGATTTAGACCGGGCCATTGTACCACTTCACAACTAACAAGAATCTCACAGCATGTTAGAGGAAATTTTAATAATAAAAAAGTACGGGAATGATTTTCCTGGACTTTGCCAAAGCTTTTGATGTAGTCTGGTTTGATGGTATCATTCACAAACTAATTAACACTAACACTCCACCATATCTCACCAAAGTTATTCAATCTTATCTTACTAACAGAAAATTCTCAGTAGATATTAACAATGTTAAATCTGTACAGCATCCAATCCTTGCGGGAGTTCCGCAAGGAAGTATTATCGCTCCTTATCTTTTCAATCTCTTCATCCATGACATCCCTATTCCTCGTAATTGCTCCTTAGCTCTTTACGCGGATGACACCGCTATATTTACATCATCTTACAGATTAGACACAATTCGTAGACGCCTCCAAGCATCTGTAGACCTACTAACACAGTATTACTCTCGCTGGAAATTAAAACTCAACGAGAGTAAAACTGAAGCAATAATATTTACTAACAAAAGAAAGCGATCCCACATCCCCCCTCTTAGTATCAATAACGAACAAATTCCTTGGCTCAAAGAAGTCAAGTATTTGGGAGTTATCTTAGACTCCAAGTTGAACTGGTCCAAGCATGTAAAATATGCTGTGGACAAGAGCAACCTGGCTATTAACACCTTATATCCACTTATTAACAGGCGTTCAGCTGTCACCCAAGAATAGCTACTTTATAAATCAATTATCAGACCGATTCTCTTGTATGGATGCCCAGCTTGGTCTACTGCGGCAAAAAGTCATATTAATAAAATTCAAATTGTCCAAAACAAGTGTCTTAAGATGGCCTTAGATCTTGAACCTGGCACATTTCTTAAAGAAGTCCACGAGGACATTAAGTTAAAAATGATCAAAGCAAATATCGCAGATTTGAGTAAAAAACATTACACTAAAATGACTAACTTCCCGACTAACCCAATCATAAGACATGTAAATAAAACCAAATATGCCTCGAGGAAACGTAAGTTCATTTTACCAATGAACTTCCAAAACTGATATTATTTTTAAAAATAAAATAAAATTTCCAATAATCCACTCAACTCAAATTTGGTTTTACCTAAACAAATTGTTATTTAGTTTTTAAGCATTATATATTTTGTAACTGTTTTATTAATATTGCTTTTATCGTTGTTATTATTTATTAATCTTCAAATTTGTAAATGGGTTTTTATTTTTTTCCCATTCTTTCTATAATTAAATACTATTACTCATGTCAAATTTAAATAAAACATTCTCATGTTAGTTATAGGTAAAAAGATGTAAACACTCTGTACACCTAAGTCAATTTCCAAAGATGTATTGTTCTATCAATCAATGTAAAAACTTATGCATAATAAAGAAATTGTTAATAAAGAAATTGTAATATAGCATGCAATTCCATCAATATTGTTCATTTTATAATTATAATGTATAACCTTGCCGTACCAAAATCAATACATGTTTACTAATTTTTTTATTTTTTACTTTATGGAAAATACTTTGATAAGCTTAAAACTTATACAAATTAAGTAGAGCTTAGTTTGAAAGTAAATATAATATAAAAGTGACCTTCATAGACGACGACCTGAGCAAAATGGTGCGATTAACGACATGGATTTACTGTCACTTTGGGTCACTTTATGATCGCCCTGAAATCCAATCGTATCGTTAAAACCCTATAAAATATATATCCTCCACTCACTTTGTTGCTGTTTAAGGTCAAAGGCCAAGGCAGCTGAAAAAGCCATACCTGTTACAATATAAACGTTCGCAATTAAATAAAAATGTTACAATATAAACGTTCGCAATTACATAAAAATCAACCAGAAGATGTCAATAATTTATGATCAATTTAAAAATATTATTTCACTAAGATAGTGTTTCTCTATAAGCAAAAATTAATATTCAAAATCATTAGTGCGTGTAAAACGAGTTTGATTGCTTCTCTCAATTCTCAAAGCGGACACAAATCATAAGTCTATGAATATTTTATTACCATATAAATACATTTCGTACGTTGTTCATATCAGATCTTTTTTTTTTCAAATGAAAATTTAACACATTATGCAATCATCATTATTTATTATATTTTTTTACGTAAATTTTTTGGTAATAAATTAATAAATGAAATTAAAAAAATAATTGTAATATGTAATATTTTAGATAGGTATGTTCTTATGATGACTAGACTTAATCAAAATGCCTAATTCTTTTATGGAAAAAATGTGGAAATTGTATTTTATAAATGTACCTACTTATAAAAAACTACTGTACGATATTAATTATCATTTTATATAAATATTAATTTTAAATAGGTTTGTCCAATTTCTGGATCTAGATCTTTCAGGATAATAAAATAAACTATAAGATTATTTCCAGTTAGATATGAACAGACCTAGTCCAAGTGTGTGTAATGAAATGCTTTGACGTATTAGAGCTCTGCAACGATTTTCTTTGTAATATTGCTTTATTATTTAATTATAACTCTCTAATATTTACACAAAACTTTATATGATGTACATCTACACTTATCATATATCAATGATTATATTCATGGGAAAAAATATAAAGCAAATTTATAAATAGTAATTTTATTTTATTAATATCATTATGTTTTATTGTTGTTTTGTTTTTATCCGAAAATTCAAATAGAATAATGCGTTTTACCATATAAAAGTCGCAATATAATAAAAATGTAAACCTTAAAGTGGTCTACAATTGTAACCCGTTTTTTCACCCTCTTGGCTGAGCTTTGGATATGAATATTTTTTTCTTTAGTTATTAACTGTTGATTAATTTGGGATATTACGATCAAGTCGATGTTTATAAAAAAATCACAATAAATTTATGATGTCGGCATAACAGATTTTCTGCTCTCTTTGCAAACAAACTAAATTTAAATTGGCCGCGTATTATCGTGTTCGTGTTAAATTTAATAAAAAAGAGATTTATATTGGCTTGTATTTTATTTTATATTTTTTAATAAATCTCAGCTCAATTTGCGAATATACGTACGTTTGATTAGTGGGTGATCTTTGACATTGAGTGAAATTTATTGCTATCAAGCACGAACGACACATTTAGCCGATACAATTAAACAATTCAAAAGGATTGAATTTCTCCGGATCGGTCAATTATCGAGTCGGCACACTTTATACGAATTAAAAAAGTCATGTAATAGCTTTAACGGCATATTGTATGTCCAGAGGTGGTAATATTGGCACTTAGTATCGCGGTTGCTCCACACAATGGGGAGACATATTACACGGTCATTTTAACAATTACAGGTCAACACTAACGGACTATGTGAATGAATATAGGAGACAAACTCACGATAATTGGAACCCTGGGCCTCCAACGGTATTTTGTGGTCCTGTGTGTCGAGTCCCGTTTTGCTCAATGGCCTTTTTTGTAACCCAGAACTGTCTAATTATCATTTTCTACACAGTCATGCCTGCTACAGCTTTTCCTTTTCAATCGATTATTGTTACAATTGAAACGACCATTTTCATTATACTTTCTGAAAGGTTGTCGATTCGAACTTACTTATCACCACCATTCTATAAAAAAAATTTAATCTAAATATTTTCCTCACGAAACTCTAATTCTGTACGATGATACCTACATATTAGTGTTTATGAAGTATCACATTTTTTTTAAGTATAATCCTAATAATAATACCAGCGTAATAGCTCAGGGGATAAGAAGCGTGGCTAAAAATACTGTGGTTATGGGTTCAAATCCCACTCAAGTCAAGAATTTTTAAATTGATTTGATCGGTTATCACGACTAGGAGATCGGGAATAATATTAATAAAATCCCGATCGATCCACTCGATCCAGGTTTACTCTGATTTCCTCTATTGTAAGGTAAATACTGATTATTAAGTCGGTGACCTGTGTAACTAGTAATAGTTAAGATCACCGACAGACAATTAACACGTTGTTGTGTATAAAAAACCCTTTCAAAAAGACCCTTTCTAAAAAAAAATTAAAAAACTCCTCAGATCGTAAATAAATAAATAATATTTGATTGGAAATAATCTGAATTGATCCTTAATTTAACTAAGTAGCCTGGAATATGAACCTAATATTGCTGCTTCTTTTCTATATATTTAAATTGAATTAATTTCTTGAGCCTTTTTTTAGGCATCACAAGAATATGTCTCAATAAAAGTAAAAAAAAATATAAATTCAAAATGTACAATTTCTTCTATTTTTTAAATATTTTATTAGTATGTATTGTGAATATATCATTGAAATTTTTTAGAAGTTTTTTTCCTATAGGATAAAGAGGGATTCGGCCTGAAAACTATGTCAGATAAAAAAAAATCTTAACCCAAACTTACAAAATTTAAAATATTTTTACGAAGGTTTACGTTTTATATATTCTTTAAAAATTATATAAAAACACGTTTATAATGCATTCTAAGTTTGATTTTTTCATATTTTAATATCATCCGAAAGTCATATAATTAGGCAATTCGTAATTGATTCCGATAGATTTCTATTTTATGGACCTACAATATCTTTATTGATAGATCCATGTTTGATTTGTCACGTAGTAGGAGACCTTTGCCACGAAGTTATGTCTTAATTACCTGTATACCTCATCTCGTAATAACCTTTTCATCATTCAAAATATCTATGAAGAAATGTACTCAAACCAACACACAATACTTTGAGTGTTGAATATGTCAAAAGTCAATTTTATAAAAAAAAATGTAGTTAACTCTTCATATTATATAATTTGCTAAGGATTCTTGGTTCGATTTGGTACCTACAATTTTAAGAATGTAAGGAATTTTTATAATATAAAGTTGTTCGGTTATTTGGTGGCAAGAAATCCAATTTATCAAATGTTGTCTTCCGATGATTAGAGTTCGGATTATTCGTTGTTTTGTGTTATTCTCTCTAATGGAACTGTTGAGAAATGACTTTGGACACGCCAGGGAAATCAATGACAAATATGATCAAACATGATCACTAATGGTCTTTTGATTGCTTCTCTAGGAAGCGATAACACATGACATCTTATCATACGAGGTCATGACAAATAATCAGTTGTTATTCTTAAAATGAACCCAAAAATTATTCAATAAAGTCTCATTCTTTTATTTGTAAGCAAATTGTTGCAAGTACACATAATATATTTTATATGCGGTTTAAAAGTTTATCACCTAGTTGTAGCCCGAAGCACAAGTCACAAGAAACATTGAAGACATCCAACATAAATTGTGATAAAGTCGCACATCAATACTAAAATTTGAATTTCGGATTGGCCGTGGCTTGTTTTACGACTTCATCGGCTCCGACAAAACGAACACGTTTTTTTTTCATATTATTATTATTATATGAACATATACGGAATATTCAATACATCAATCAGATCGTTACGTGTTTTTTTACGGTGGTTAAATATCAGTCAGTGCTAACGGAACAACATGCAAATGGGACTCCTTTCAATAAGTCCAATACTGTTTATCGTATAGCTCAATATAATAATAAAGAAGACGATCACGTTTTTTTTTAAATCGTGTTTTATTTATGAATATTTTAAAGAGTGTGTTGATACTTTAATGATATACTCCCAGTAGTTTTTTTTTTCAATATTTAGTAGTCGCTTGTATTTATTTTATTATCTTGTGTTTGCTTGAACTCTATTACATTAAACATTTCGATTCTCTTATCATTTTTAGTCAAAAGTTTTTAATGAAATAAAAGTACAGGTATGTATAAATATTAATATGGCGGATTAAGTAGATGAGTCTGAGTGAGACAATTAGTGTTGGGTCTATCAAACTCATCTACTTGGTCCTCCATATTGATATATCAACCACTGTATTGACTCTATACATACGGTTTGTTAATTAATAAGATACCAAATTAGTACTAATACATTGAACTAACGCTGTTAGTATTTATTTAATAATACACTCGATCTAAAATAATTAAACTATACTTAATGTCTTAAATTAGACTTTTGATTTTTTTGCTTTCCTTGACATTGTAGGTGTAACAAAAGTTGTATTAATGAGAAATGTTCTCGAAGTGAATACCAATGGACTTTTGGTCGTATTCAACATAATAGTGTAATAAGAGTGCGTTAGTGAGTCGTGTGTGTACAAATAGACTTAAGCTTGGTAGTATTTGTGTACACAATACACTATTATATTGAATACGGCCCTTTATTTGGCGGCTCAATAGTAAACCGGCAATCTAAAGGAGTAAATCGCCTAGGTTTGTTTGCGTATTTACATAAATTTAATACAGATTTTTTTTAATATACTAAAATATTGTTTTGATGTACATATATGATACGCAAAGCGCGGAAATACTGATGGCAATTTGATGAAGTATGAAGTCAGTTGCTTTCGACCCTCGCAAATGTGTTGTTAATGACTCAATTACACTAAAGCTTGTAGATCGTGACAAAAACATGAGAATCGTCCCCATGTCTGTATTTTACCGTGGAGCTTTTTAATATGTGCTGGTAAATAATATGATTCAAAGCTTAAAGATTAATCCAGGAATAAATGTTATAGTTTTAGCAGGCCTCAATTCGCAAAATAAAGAGTCCTAGACGAAGAATTAATGGCACAGGAACGATTCCCGAGTTGGTCGTGCGTGACTAAATACTCGAAGCTTCTCTGCCCGAGTCACGAACCTGGTCAATTGACGCCGGTAAACAATGGAGTTTGTTGCAAAAATGCGTCGGTGAAGAGTTTCAATCCGAACAACAATAATAATAGAAATAATAAACTGATCGTCTGCTTTATTTACTGCAAAGAGGACCTTTTTAACTTCGTGTTCTGTCCATCCGCCGGCCGTTATCTCGACGGACAACTTATACCTTCACAAAAATACTATTGTCCGGTTTATTCGTATAGCTCTTAACTCGTGAGATACGTGACTAACATTTATATGAATTTTAAGTCATATTTGTGTCAAAGTTAAAGCCGATGTTTTGATTGAAGCCATTCAGGTGCACCCAAGACAAGAGCCGAAGCGACGAAATGTCAATAAGCGCCAGTTTCTTCAAGTCGTGTTAAATCGTGTGCTACGTGGCAAGAGATTTTACGAATATCATATACAAATATTCCGTTTCTTGAAGGCGTGTCAAAGCTATAGTAGAGCGGTTCTGATGTGTGTATCCGAAGCATTCAAGAGAACATGGATACAGGCAACTCAAGCCGAAGCGACGCGTTCGGATCGAAACTGGAATAGTGGGGATAGCACGAGATTTAGATATAGCACCTGGATATCGGCGAGCTGGATTTTAACAGTTGGTAGCTCGAGCTAAATCTTGAAGAAACGCATTTGGCGCGTAAATCGCCGAGTGACACGAGTTCGAAATTTAACACGACTTGAAGAAACCGGGTCTAAATGTCACTGGGGTGGTGGAAATATAGCACGAGTTTTGCTTTAGCTTTAGCACTGATATTGCCGAGTCAAGATTTGACAGTTTGTAACACGAGCTAAATCGTGAAGAAACGCATTTTGCATGAAAATGACTCGCGCTCGAGATTTAACTCGCGTTGAAGAAATCGGCCCTATACATATTATATATTTCCAAATTGGTTTTTTATACTTAAGTATTAACCTTAATATCCAGGAAATTAAGGGACAAATGAATCAAGAAGATTGATCGGGATTTTATTAATATTAATCCCGATCTCATTCCCGAATCATTTTTTTTTATTTAAACCCATGGTCACACGCCTTATCCCCTGAGCTACTTTAATATATTGGTAGTATAATATTGAAACATTTATTTTATTTGTTGATAGTTATATCAAGCATGTTGCTTTAGTCGTGAATGCAGTTCCAATATTTTTTACCCCGTTCATATTGATCTTGATAAGTCGCAATTCTCAATACTACTTTTTCAACTTAAAGCCTTTATATTATCGCCATGAGTCAACTGTCCGTTTATAAATAAAATGTGGAAACATATCACTCGCGATGCATGTAAACTGTACAATTATAAATTTGTTCAACATTATAATAATTTATAACAGGTTGGTTTAGAGTTGTTGTAAATGGGGAATGTTTAGTGTAATGCAACTCGTCAGGGTCTTCTACACTATTTTTAATATAATTATTTAAACATTATAAAATGCTTGATTAGACATGGTTGTATCGAGTATATTTTTAAATTTAATTTATTAATTTGTATGGTGTGTAGCCCTATGTGTTAATTACCATGTCTGTGTCGGTACAGGGTGAAGGTGGAATCTGCAGAATTCAAAGATACGTCTTTTCCTCGCACATACTCGAACAACTCACATGGGAACTCTATCTCTTAGTATTCTACATGTGATATATCACCTCTTCTCCTTTATTTATCGTGGTCCCTATTAGGTATTTGGGAAAAATAATATTTCTTCTCGTGTAATAAAAAATAAGGCGAAGTCATTAAACTGCACAATGTGACCTTTACACATAGGAATATTTTGTCGACACGTTTCTTCAAATTTGTATATATCACAAAGGACATATTTTAATATTTTACACTTGTCTCTTATGTAATGTTGTTATATTTTTAATGTTTTGGTCAGGATTTTCATGCAACTGTCGAGATTTAAAATTTGACATGTAATTTAATAGGTTAAACAATGATTGAAAATCAACATTTTTTGACGTTTCATACATTAGGAACAATACGGACGCCAACGAATTTGCGAGTAACTGTTCTACCATATCTCATACATTGTAGGGGCTATTTTCGCATATCTTCAATAATCAACAAATATAAATGCAGTCTCACTACCAAATATTCTATTCTATTTTGAATATATGGCTCAGTTCCATAAAGACTTAAGAGCACACAAAACTTTAATGCTTGTACCCTGACATATTAAGGACTATTTTTCTGTATATAGCGACTCTGTATACTCTAAGGATGGTTGAAAGATTGACCCGTACAGACAGACACACAGCCAGACAGACATATAACATACACACAGTTTGAGAATTATATATATTATATATTACTAGTATGTAACTAGTAATAATAACCAGCGTAATAGTTCAGGGAATAAGAAGCGTGGCTACAAATACTGTGGTCATTGGTTCAAATCCCACTCAAGTCAAAAAAAAATATTTGATCGGTTATTACGACTGGGAGATTGGGAATAATATTTATAAAATCCCGATCTATCATGTTGATCCAGGTTTACTCCGATTTCCTGTATTGTAAGGTAAATACTGATTATTAAGTCGGTGACTTGTGTTACTGGTAATAGTTAAGATCACCGATAGACAATTAACACGTTGTCGTGTATAAAAAACCCTATCAAAAAACACCCTATCTAAAAAAATAAAAATAAAGCTCCTCGAGGCGTAAATAAATAAATAATTTTTTTTTTACTGAAACTTCCTTGAAAAATAATTCGGGTGCAATTTATTTATTATATACACTTTAACAACATAATATAGTACGTTGTTTTATATTTTATTATTTTTCATTTGAACCACAATAAGAGGGTTTTAATTGAAATCAATAAAAAATACTTAGGATATATTGACTTCTAAAACACCTTAGTTTGTAAACAAGTTTGGTTTATGCTTAATTTATTGAATATTAATCATTGTTATAATTCTCATATAATAAGATGAAAATTTTTAAGGTTCTAGGTATTGGAATAGCGAATTTATTTTTAGGTCCATTCACAAAGTATTGATTATATACAAAAATAATAAAATTATATCAGTTCCTTTAATTGAACTTTAAATACTTTAAGGGCTTACATGTAATGCCAACACGACCAAAATTTTATAAAAAATTAAATAATGTATTATAAAAGTTTGAGAATTTTTCAGCAAATGTATGATGTTAGTATCGTACGGAAACACTGCCTAATTCGTTGACCTCAAATAAATTACTAATTAATTATTTTTTGTAGTCCTGTTGGCTTTGCATGAAAGCATTTTAAATATTTGAAGTTCAATTAAAGTATGTTCATCAAATCACAACCTGATTGTATAACGTGTTGATATTGTGTCGTGATTGTGCATATTATATGTATAATTTTCCTCTCAGTTGGGTACTTACGTCTATTACTTTAGTCGATTTTGTTGCAATATTATTATTATCTTAAATGGAAATGTGGAAATAATTTCAACAATAGACAGATTGATGCAAATAGTGCGTGGATGGCATGTCAGCAGTACAACGCCTACTCGAAGAATATTGTTGGGAAAGTAAAGTACAAGAATTGCAAATTGAGTGAAAGTATGAAGCCTTCAAGTTAAAGACATTTTAACGATAGAATATAATATAATAATCTGAATGTTATACGTGAGATAAAGTATGGTTCAACAATAATAGTTTCAGTTGGGACTTTTTGCAAAGGTTTCTCATGGAAGCAGCGGGACGTCCAATAATTGCTTTCCGCGTATTCTCCATATTCCTCGGAAACACACCTACAATACCTGCAATAATTAGCAACAACTATTTCTATCCATTTATTATTTTTCAGACCATTGTTGTATAATATATTTGAGCGTATGGCAATTAATAAATAAGTCTAATTGATTACACGGCATCGCTGTAAAAAGAACACTTTATCGCGTTTATTTATTGTGTCGATTAATTATCCGAAGGAAATATGTTCGTGAGTATAATAAATACTGAATTGATCTCGTTTATTAAATTTACAAATGATTAATTACATCCAACATGAGATTTTTGTACTACAAATATAATATGCACATGCAAGAATAATTAAAGAGTTCTATTTATGGCTGGGAAATTGTGTTTTCATCCAGTTTGATGTAAATCCAAATTACCGAAATTAAACGAATGTTGATTAAACAGACACTCTAAAAATGCCTTTATGGATTTTAAGCGAAAAATCGGTTCTAATCTTGAATGGGTGTTAATTTATAATAGTGATTAATTATTTTAATAATTCACCAATATTAAGATTCTATTACTAACGCATTATTAGGGCATTTACAAAAGTTTATTTTTATAATTTGGTAACAACATATAAAAAAGTTTTGATAAAAATGATCACCTTTATTGCAACAATTTTTAATTTCAATAATTAAACGAATTTTAAATAAATAAGTGTTTAGTAATGAATTTGTATTAATAGAAGTGTCGTGCGTATTGTTTTCATTCGCTGGAACGTGGTAGTGAATAAAATATGCGCATATTATACATATACTTTGCACGTACGCGGGCTGTGGCCACATGCAAAATTGTAGTCCCTAAAATCCGACACCCGAGAGCAAAAACATCCGAAATGGTCATGTAAATTATTTACATATTATTTGTCGTTGAATATGTCAAGCAACATTTTACTTTACCATATTAAGCCATATTAAGTGAAAGAAGGTGTAATTTTATTGGAAAGATCGAAAAGTGACAGATAAACAGTACGAGCGTTAAAAGCGTATTCCACGTTTTTTAAAGTATTATTGCCACTTGTAAATATAAAAGTTGTCATTGGTGTTTAGTTATAACCTCATTACTATAAATATATTACAACAATGATTGATATTTGAAAGTGGTAAAAAATAATCTGTCGTGTGTATTTTAAATGTCTGATAGGAAAATACTAGCGATGACTTTTGATATTAGTTTTTCTTTAATACAAATCTCGTCCTCGATCTTCAAATAGTGTTTTTTTGTCGGTTTAGCTTGGAAAGTAGACCAAGAGTTGAATTCGTGGCGTGTTAAGTTTGATCCACCATGAAGTGCAAAGCTTCCGATTAGAGCAAGTGTAGTTGTTTTTCAGCCACTGCTCGGTCGACTTGACCACAATAAAATAATAATTTGAACAACAGTTCTTCAATGTCTACGGTTTGTTTCTCTTTTTAGTCTTGCCTGTTTGATGGTGAGTCGTGCCGTCAGATATTGATCGAACTCGATACTTGGGAAAAGTTACACCGTAGTATTTTTACATCGTATAAGAATATATATATCCACAGTTAGAATTCAGCTGAATCTGTTGTTAAGTTAGTTAGTTTTTTAATGTTTGATGCCATTCAATAAATGGGTTCATTTCCAATATGATTAAATTATATCGAATATTCATTTCATTTAAAAGTAGGTCGTCTAAATGTTATAATTTTTCTACTTTTAAAAACATGATAATATCGAAGGAAATATACAAAACCTAAGCTATTTATAATAATAAAAATAATAGAGTATACAAAAAACACCAAAGGGTGGATTAACTCAATTTTATGAAACGTGAAAAGTCATATTACCGTTGGTTATTTAGAAAGACTAAAAAGGCTATATTAGACTACAAATTGAATGAAGAACATACAATTATTTGTATTTCTGTAATAATCTTATATTCCATTCACATTTGAATAAGATTCAATGAATGGGATGCACCTGAGTGATTTCTTTTCCACCAATTCTGCCACCTCCTGGGCTTGTGTAGGAGCGACCTTATGTGGAAACATATAAACCAAACCAAACCTTCTTACCATATTTTATTTTATATAATTTCTCTTTTTTATGTTTTACTTTTCTTATTTGCACAATATATATATATATATATATATATATATATATATATATATATATAATATATATATATATATATATATATATATATTGTATTTTTATATATGCAATTAAACAATAATTAAATCCATTTAACACGGTCAAAAATATACATAACTTTATACCTTAAAATTAGAGTTTATTTGTGTATAATTAAATTTGAATTGATCGATTGTCTACTTATAAAATTTCATCTGCTGGTTAGAAGTGCGAAATTATAAAGGCCTCTCCTGGATATGAAAATAAAGATAGGCTTGTTGAAGTGTTTAATTGTTGATTAGTATTAAAATAAATATTATCAATAGATACGTGCATACGATAAATGATATTCGTTGTTTGTTATTCGAGTCTAAATGATATCTAACTGTACGCCTTTCATTTTTTTTGCCACGAAGATTATTTCAGTTAACTTTTTGTCAATCGAAATGAATGCATGATTAGTCTATTGAATCGCGGTCAAATCGTGATCGAACAAATGTAATCGCTCGTGCAGGAAATCGAACCCGATACCTCATTGACTGAAGATGAACATTGATTTTACACCTCTTCTGTACAATAATTGTAACTAGTTTCTCAGACATCCAGTTCGACCGCAACTCTGTTATTTTGCAGCATTCTTTGTCATAGTGATCTCATTTATTCACCTGTACATATATGGAATATTTCTAGGATGCACTGCTTACTCATAGTTTTCATCTATTAAATATTATTTTCAATGATGAACGATGTAACGTGATGCCAATGAGATTGTATCGTTAAACAGAAGTTCAAATGGACATTTACGACTTCCGTACATTTCATTATAAATTATGAACTGCATTCACAAACAAACATTTATCAAATTTACATTATTTGCATACAATGTGTGCGATTATTGAAAATAAAATATCAATTTTTATTATTTTTTTACATGCCTCAAATGTCATAGATTATAGAATACACTGGCACTCATTTTTATGGTCGCATGCGTATTGTTTTTTATACATTGGAATGCTAACGTACTACTACATGCGCATATTATACATATTATATGTTTTTTTAATTCTAAGTTAAGTTTATTATGTATTATAATATATATAATTGTCTAACTGTGTGTATTTTATATGTCTGTCTGTCTGTACGGGTCAATCTTTCAAATCTTTCAAATATCCTCAGCGTATACAGAGTCGCTATATACAGAAAAATAGTCCTTAATATATCAGGGTACAAGCATTAAAATTCCGTGTGCTCTAAGTCTTTATGGAACTGAGCCATATATTCAAAATGGAATAGAATATTTGGTAGTGAGACTGCATTTAAATTTGTTGATTATTGAAGATATGCGAAAGTAGCCCTTAATATGTATCGAATACCTTCGAGATATCGTATACTTTCGTTTGAAATATGTTTGCTGTCAGTATTGATCTTAATATATGAAACTTCAAAAAATGTTCATTTCAATGATTGTTTAAAACTATAAAATGGGGCTTTTCGAAATAGTAAAATGGTCCTATTTGACCGGCAACCAATGTAGATTCATCCATTATCTATAACACGTTTCATGTCTCTGTCAATAGAAGGTAGTTAATCGTAATCTGTAAAATATAAATAATGGTCAATCGAAATCCCATTATGACAGCTAGGTGTTGCTAGGTGTTGCCAGGGGTATAAATAATTCAATTTAAATATTTAATCATAATTAATACATATCTAAAATCTCGAAACGGGTATTTTAATGATAATATTATTTAATTAATTTCAAAATAATATTTTAGAGATCTTTAATAATTATACATATAATATATACAGAGTCGCTATATTATATGAAATGCATGGCATTCCTTGCACTGGCAACAATACAGATGCTGACAGCCGCGTCATTCGCGTTGTTATTAACATCTTATACTCCGCTCCTGTTATTTTGTTTATTCGTCATCAACTGAAGCTCCAACATCATCACCATCACCATCACCATCATCATCATCATCATCATCATCATCACAGTTAAACCAGAACACCCTTCACTGCCGCGAGTCGGATTCTTCCTACAGGTGGACCAACATCTTCTTGCATTTGAATTTCACACCGTCTGACACGTAATACATGTGTTTAATAATAATAATGACTAGCTCCACAAGATTGAATTCGCGTAAAAAGACAACCTAATCTATTATACGTTTTAAATAATATTGTAAGCCCTTTTTAACTTTGAAAATAGTATAAAGATATATAGTAAATTTGAGTGGTTATAATATACCTATTCGGGGAACCTTCCACAATAAAAAAGGGAATGCATCATTTACAGTACCTCAGTATAATGATGCAGTGAAAAAAAAATATATATACGGTTCTACTTTTAATATTATTTTATTCTTCGCTTTTTCCAAAAAACCGTTAAACATTTTATTTTTAAGTTATAATAAAAAAAATAAAAAAAATTATGTTTTAAGTTTTAATAAAACTACGTTTAAAAGCTCAAAATAGAAAATTTCCCATTAAAACAAAGCAAAAATCAGAAATATTTACCATTTAAAATATTAAATAAATTTCACATTTTTTATAGATATTTATATAATTTGATCATGCATAAATATTTATTTATTATATAATCAATTTTAAAAAATCAAAAGAATATTTTGATTGATAAAACACTTTAAAGCAAAAATGAAATCAAAACTCAAAGATAAACGTCCTATTAAAAAACCAGGCAGAACATAAAAAAACATTAACAAATTGAAAATTTCAATTAAAATTACCCTAGTTAATATATATTTAAGTAGTTCTACAAGTGGATTTTTGTATTTTTTTCCCATAAATTATGTTATGACTTATTAATTATCAATTGATTGTAGTATTAAAATAAGTAAAAGAAGTCTATAAACTTAATATTGTAACATCTAATCATAATGTATCAAAACATTGTATGCAAATTATATTTAATAAAGAAATTGTATAATAATAATAATAATAATATAAATATAATTCACACATACGCGGGCTGTGGCCACCTGAAACATTTTAATCCCTAAAATGCGACACTCGAGAGCAACAAATTTTTTCTTACATATTTGAATAAATTGAACAACTTTTAATTATCACATTATGTGAAAGACGGTGTAATGTGTATATAGAAAAATCACCAAATGACAGAAAAACAGTATGAGCGGTAAAATTGTGTAAATGTCACTCATTTTATTTGTTTCATTTTTTAAACATTCTTTATTTGATATTATAAAATTTGTTCCCGTAAATTTATTTATTTACGCCCCGAGGAGCTTTATTTTTGAGAGGGTTTTTTATACACAACAACGTGTTAATAAATTGTCTGTCGGTGATCTTAACTATTACTAGTTACACAGGTCACAGACTTAATAATCAGTTTTTACCTTACAATACAGGAAATCAGAGTAAACCTGAATCAAGACGATCGATCGGGATTTTTATTAATATTATTCCCGATCTCCCTGTCCCATTAATATTATTCAGACATGCCTTATCCCCTGAGCTATTACGCTGGTTACATTAAAAATATTTTCCCATATTCCACATCAGTATTTTATATTAATTAATTATCATGATGTTCATAGCTATTAATTAATGGAGAGGTATTTAAAAAAAATTAAAACAATAAATCTATATCTTTGCCCGTAAAAGAGGTTGCTATTTTAGATGATTTTATTTGCAATTTAAAAGAAGCGATATATGGCATTGTGCAGTGGGAAATGGTGTTAGATTAATTTATGAGCATTTCGTATCGATAATGCACTTGAAGAAAGCTATAGTGGCATTTTCAAAGCTTGTGGGAAACGTGTTTGATTTACAACTCTTTTATATGCAGCCATCATAATCATCAATCGTAACAATATGAGAGTTATTGTTAAGCTAATGTCCATTTGAGCACAGTAGGAGAGGACAAGCTCATTGTTTGTTCTCATATACGTATGCAGCAAGACTCCCTAAGGTTTTCTTTATAATATTCTCTTCCGAGATAATCTCAGCATGAATTTATTAACCGTAGTAGGAATGGCAAAAACTATGACCCGAGCCGGCTTTGCGTGCTGAAACAAGCTTAGATTTATTACCTGTGCATATTCTTCGATATCTTCTCCTTGTCATCTGATCCTGACATGGCTTCTGTGACCTGACTTCATCACTTAACATAAGCCAATTAACTAACAATTATTAATATTATCTATATATAAGTGATATGAATACCTCGTTGGTTAACCCAGGGAGAATATTTTAATATATATAGAAAAATTCCTAGAATAAGACAAAGGGTTAAGCTACAATTAAAAGGGTCATTTTTTATACAAAATCACTCAACCTTATGCCATTTTTTGTAGTTGAATTTTCAAGCTCTAGCGTTACCGCCGATAAAAATTCCAAACAACTGGATTTATAAATATCAAGATGGTGGACCAAGCAGACGAGTCTGCCATTGCCACTTGTCCAGCCTTGTAATATAACCAAATTTTATTACTTGTTTTATGTTTCAATTATATTTTTTTTCTCAAAGATCCCTTCAGTCATAATTGTATGTATAATTTCGACTAGGAAAGTATAAAAATTAATTTACAAATTAATTTTTGAAAAAAAACTGTCTTAAGTGCATAATCTAAATAAGTATCTGCAGTTATTTGACATATTAATGATAAATCATTAAAAAATATGAATCTATTGAAGAAACATATAAATATATATAAATTACTGAATTAGGTATAAATCTAGTTTGTTAGATTTGTCTCTTAACAAATATTGAAACATAACTATTATATTTTTTTAAATTTTAAATGGGTATGTAATTAGTGGTTTGAAATACATCATTTTAACAAACATACATTCTATTTTTTTCTTCAACACATTCTTCTTCATAGTCATATGATTAAATTTCCATGAATCTTCAATGATTAATACTTATATATGATTAAATAAAAAATAGATTAATTATTCAAATGTGAGTGTTACAAAGTGCGTCTATTTACGGTGGCCCCGCTGTTTAAATCTCTGCTTTGTTGGTGGTCCATATCTATGATAAACTGTTTATGAACGGAGATCCCCAATGTTTGCATCCAAGGATGTACGGAAATAAAAAAAAAACACATCGAAAATGTACTCAGTCTAAAATTAGATGACAGCGGGGGTCCGGGTTCGAGTCCTGTGGGCGATCACCAAATGCAAATTCGATGTTAACACTATTTATCACCGAGACATTCTATGTTAATTTGTCAGCTGGTTCATATATCACCGCTTTGGATTGGATGCCACTATAATTTAATTATTGGCAAGTCAAATAAATTACGATTTCGCACGACTTTGATCATGGGAAGAAGCGGTGTTTATTTTTTGTCAAAATCATCAAGAAACATGTAGGGAAATTAATAAAGTTCGTTTCCCTATTGTGGTGATTTTTCATACACATCGTCGCTTTTTATCGAGGGGGAAAACTGCCAAGTGAAGATAATTTTTTCCAGGCTAAGGAAAGTCGTCGTTATTGTTTGTTGGCGTTTCCACGTGGGGAAATCTGCATATTTTAAAATATTTCTTATGAGAATATTTATTAAAATAACCCGCGTATGAATGGAATATATTATTGATAATAAAAACGTTATTTGTATGACCTCAAGATAGTTTGTTCCGTTGTGATAAATCCGCAATATGAGACAGATTCATAATAATAATCATCAATAACCATTTATATAATAATGCAACGGATGCTTTATAACACATATAATAACTCAACTACAAATAGATTTTTTTTACAAATACAAATGTACCGTTTTAATACACCCGGTTTATTCTTATATCAATGCTATATTATATTATGTAATTGGCAATTCAGACAATATTCGATTGACTGATTATTGCGGTATTATTGAAGAACTAGATTCTTTGTAATTGAAATTTCCAATTTCCAATTTGAAGTAATTCTACTCATTTTAAAATATGTAATAATTAATAAATAAGTAGGTATTTTTACATATGACAACACCTAAATCCGTCACAATTCGGAAATTTTCTTATACGTTTACCCATTTAATATTAAATAAATAGCATGCATTTTGTGATACATTTGATCTTTATACCACTCATTTTAACGTATCTAATAATTTATTAATAAGTAGATATTTTAAAATATAGCAACACTTACATAAATCCGTCACAATTCTAAATTTTTTTATACTTTTACCAATTAATATTAAATAAATAGCATTATTTTGTGATAACCCAAGCGTTACACTACTTTGATTGGCGATTTTTTGAGTAATACCTTTAAATAAATTTTGTATTCAACATTTCTCCTTTAAACACATATCGTCGGACAAATAAATAAATAAACCCCTTATAATATGTATATAATAAATTATTGGATCAAATTAAAAAGAAAAGTTTAGTCTTTTAGAGAACAACCCAGGATTTTAGAGTAGTTTTATTTGAAACAATCAATCATTTGCTATTAAATTGTAACTAACGGATAGACGAATTGTTGATTGAAGTGGATTGTATTCTCCTTGAATTAATATATATATATATATATATATATATATATATATATATATACTCTCTTATATATATATATATATATATATATATATATATATATATATATATATATATATATATAGTTTCTGGATCGTAAGGTCACAATAAAAAAAATTAAAAATCATTTCCGTCTATCCAAATACAACCCAGTTGATCCAGTTGTTGGTTATTGCAACATGGATGATTATAGAGAGCAAACAGTAAATGCTAATCTTAGTCCTATATGTTTATGTTCCATCCAGTCTTGTTTCCTTGGTATTTAGTTTACTTCATAACTAGTAGCTTGTGATCTATGCTCCACAATAATAACACCCATTTCAGATCCTGCCTCTCTATGTAAATTTATTAATTATTTCATATCCCCGGGGAGCCCTACTACTATGAATTCTTTTGAATACAATCATTTCATTCATATAATTAATTATAATAAAAAAATGTATTCTTCTTAACTAATGGTGCACGACTAAAAATAAGACATCAAAGCGTTGATTCATGGGATTCCGATTTTATCTTCCACGTGTATTATGGCACGGTCTCGGTGATAAATCGATTTATTTTTAATATACTTCGCATTTTTTAAATTGTCCGAATTTTATAGTATCAGTTGAAAATTTGCAATTATATATTTTTTATAATTTAGCA
Organism: Agraylea sexmaculata; assembly: GCA_022606485.1. Classification (NCBI taxonomy): domain Eukaryota; kingdom Metazoa; phylum Arthropoda; class Insecta; order Trichoptera; family Hydroptilidae; genus Agraylea; species Agraylea sexmaculata. The sequence continues at coordinate 494 of JAGTTH010000121.1, read as the reverse complement.
TATAAAATTGAGAAAATAATACATAATTTAACAGATTAACCATATAAGGTATATAATGTATTTAAGGGTTGACACGAAATATTAGGTACACTTATTTGAGCATTATTTTTTTACTGTATATTTTTAATTAATCATATAAATATATTAGATTTAGAGAATCCATTAGTCGATTAAATAATAAAATTTTAATAAATTATGATAATTATTTTGACGTATTCAGTGCGAGAATTTTTGAAATGAATTTTATTAAAACATAAGAAATACTGCAATTATCTTATGATTATTAGGTATACCTTCTTTAATTGATTGATTTTCAAAGTTTCGGTCACATAGTTTCTAGAATTATAGATTCATTCCATATTATAAGTCTTGGCAAATCTTATCTTTATCCATTTGAATTATTTTTTCTTATGCATTATTCTGAAATGTATATCTGAATTTTCGAGTCTTAATAATAAATGTACGTTATACGTTTTATATAAAAATATATTCAA
>JAGTTH010000118.1:0-12179 GCA_022606485.1 Agraylea sexmaculata | reverse complement strand
ATATTGCAGGTGGCCACAGCCCGCTTATGTGTGAAGTGTATGTATAATTGCGCATTTAGTAGTGCTGGTCAAGTGTGAAAACAATACGCATGACACTTTTATTCATGAAATATCTTATAAAACTTTATGAAAATATTCAAAATAGGCACATGCATCTAAAATTTATTAAAACCATTTACCTATTTTTTAGTCAGAAACTGTTAACTTTTTACGAGAAACACAAAATTCACCCATATATATAAACATTAGATATCGCATTGCATATGAATAAGTCGTGTAGCCCGTGTATAGTTGCACTCTTCTCTCCTATTCGATAAAGGCATAAGTGTGTCTCCCTCACTCAACACATTTCTAGTGAACACTGAGAGTGGTTGTGACAATACTTAATAATATGTTAAACATGTTAAAGAAGTAGTGTTTGGTAAAAAGTGAGCCTAGATGTATTTGAGTGTATGTTTAAGTCCATATGACATGTAGTAACAATGCATTTACCCATTTTACTGTGAAATATAACTGAAGATATAAAGACAGATGTTTACAGTATAATGTTTGACAGGTAACTCATGTTTTTGGCCACTTATCCACTTGAACTAAACACGCATTTAGCCACTCGATATCTTATGTTTATATCTATGGTGTATAATACGTGCATGTAGCAGTGCCGGCCATCTGAAAACAATACGCATGACACTTCTATGGGTATAAAAATTATATTAAATAATAATTAATAATATTATTATACAAGGCTACCGTATGCACAGTGATAATTGATATAAACTACTTGAACAACTGGTCTAAGGCTACTCGTGTTTGTTCAATACACAATAATTATTACTCTGTGGTAAATTGCATAAATAAACTAGTTGCTTTTATGACATTTAAATATAGCAACATGCCAGATTAAATGTATATTTTATAAAAGGACTTCAAGGAGAGAATCATAGTCCAGACAAATTTACAGTAAATTATTAATTGCGCAATTTTAAATTCATAAATGCTTCCCCACATCCTCAATATAATGTACAACGGTTGTATTGAAATTGCAATTAATTTATTCAATACGCATACAAATTGTATTATTTTTGCTACCAACTGTAGTTGTGGCGCCATGTGATTATACAACTTGCATTTGTATTGGCTTAAAATATTATAAACAAACAAAAAACATTATTATTTATAATAAAATTTTCAAGGTGCAGGTTCTTGCAAACTTCGACTATTTTTTTGTTTTTTTTTTCTATGCAAACTTTAGAAATGTTCAGAGATAAGATAACTTTCCAACAGCAATGATTGATCACACCCCAAATTGTTAAATGAATTTAATTTTTTTATTATTGTAGCTTATTAGCTAATTTAATATCTACACTTTAGATTTTTAGGCCCTTTCTTCACTGATGTATTCTCTTCTCACTTCTAAATATTGTGTTAAGATATCAAAAATCAAAAAAAGGACATTTTAAAAAATTTACAAACTAAGTGAAATTTCTCTTTACCCTCTAAAATAATCAAATTATTATATATTTATTAAATTCATGTATACATAGTTTTCTCTTTAAAAAAATATGTATTATTGTATATTGATTAAAAACATAATCAAATATTATATTATGTACTATATCACTAATCACAGCCGTTTGCGGTAAGATAGTTCACTTCTGCGTGTTTGAAGTTTGACGTTTACGTTGACAAATATATTTTTAAAAAAATGAGTGGGCTAATGATTACCAATAAAAAATATGTAAAATTATTTTTTAATATAAATTTTTAGTAATATTAAGTACAAAAATACATTGGATAAAATCAAACATAAGCATCCTCGAATATTAATATTTTAACCAATTTTATTTAATTAATGTGTAATTTAAGGTGCAAAGAGTTAATTGATCCTAATTAGGATATAAGATCCTGAAAACTATGCTAACCCTGACCCAAACTAGCCCGTAACCGTACGTGAATTATTTACTATGCATATAATCTAATGAGAATCCAATAAGATTTTATAATATTATCCTGTCGCCTATAAATATGCACAATATTAAGAATATGCGCAAGTTAAGTTTTAAATTAGTAATTTACATATGTATTCTAATAAAACTTTACCGAATGCAAATAATCAAAAAACAATTTCGTATTTAAATACAGCTTCGTAATCGATCCAGTCCAGTGAAACAAGTCCAATAAAAATTTACATAAAACATCGTAATTATCGAAAAACATAAACTGGTATTAATATTTTAAGTTCGTATGACATCGACCTGATTATTAATTAAATTATAGTTATAATTTATAATTTTATAATTGTAACGTCAGCAATGCAATAATAAACCAGTATTTATCTGACAAAGTAATCTCACTTCAACGAGATAAATTGTCTCAATATGCCAGTTTCGAATTGTCAATTAATATATTAATGAATAATGTACGTGTCTAAACTTTGACATTTGCTCTACAAAAATATGCCTTAAAGAAGAGACAATTTTAATTTAAATAAATTTTAATGTATAGTCTCAATAGACGTTTTAATTAATTGTCTGTCGGTGATCTTAACTATTACTAGTTACACAGGTCATCGACTGAATAATCAGTATTTACCTTACAATACAGGAAATCAGAGTAAACTGGGATCAAGACGATCGATCAAGATTTTATGAATGTTATTCCCGATCTCCCATAATCGATCAAATATATTTTTTTTATGTTAAGCGGGATATTTAACCCATGAAAAAATTTGATTAATTATAATATATATTTTAGTCAGTTCAACTCTACGATTATATAAAATTTATATTTCCTCTTCAAACCTTTAAAACCAAAGAGAAGTTTTCAAATCTAATAATCATTCTCTCGAACAAATTATTTAAGATCTTTTAAAAGACTTTTATTAATATTTAAAAAAAGTCCGTTTGAAAATAGGAAAGAATTATCGTTGATTGGAAGTGAATTGGTATAGGAATTGTCATAGTCTTTAATTATCATAAAATAATTGTGAGAACTTGTCGATGAGTAATACAAATTTCCATTCTAGATTTCTATAAATGGTAACTTGACTTCACACTGATTTATCAAATAAATCAGTGTGAAAGTCGACTGAAGACAATAGAACTGGTAATATTGCCTTTGTAATATTTGGTATAGAATTATTAAGGGTCCGTGTATTAGAATTCAGTATATTATTTAAATTATTGTATCCGATTATTAGGTACAAAATCGTCGCCGTCTAGTCGACATTTAATTTGGTGTGCCTTGCCGCAAATTATGGGCTATAAAATATCCAATGACAATAAAAAATCTCTCACAATCGGTGTGTGTTTCTGTGGATAAATTATAATAAAAAATATTACAATATCTATTTAATTCAAAAATCGCGTGAGAGATATTATTTTACCTGTTCAGAGGAAACAAACAGCCTTTAGCCAAGATTCTCCTACACTCAATTAAAAAATATTTTAGCCACAAAAAATACCTGAATTTATTTTAGACGGCAATTTTCGACAATAGTTTTTTTGATAATAATAATGAAGGCTTGCATGCGAAATTATAATATTATTTGCAAACTTAGTTAAGTGGGTGCACAATTTGATGGAGCACTGCGCAGATTCCCCATATTATAATATTTAATATAATTTTGGTGTGGCTGCATTCTAAAAAAAAATTATATATTAAATATAACTATTATATATCACACATATCTTGTTGTTATTGGTTCAAAAATCCGGCCAAATAACACAGTAATTTCATCATATTGTATAGTAAAAGTATAGAAAGATAAGATATAAAATCATATTTCAGATCTCATAATTATATAATCAAAATTTATTTACTGAGAATTTCTATGGATTATAATAATAACTACTCTATATAATGTGGACTTGAATTAACTGAGAATATTTTAGGTGTTGGTAGGGAGTTGAAATTATAAGTAAAAAAATATATACATTTTTTTATTTAAAAAAAATTGAATCAGCTGTTTCTGTGAAGTACGCAGTAGTGACAATCGCGTGTTTATTCTGTCTGTTAAATACATAATTAATATTTTTTCGATTATATTTGCGATACTCTACCACCCCTTATTATAATATTCTCAGTTAATTCAAATCCACCCTGTATTTATTATGTTTGTATGTCAAATGTTAAACTTGAGAAATACCGAAAATATCTGTGATTGGTCACACTCAGAGATGTGCCATATTATAATACATATTCTATTCATATTTCTTATAAATGCAATCATATGAAGAAAGTATACGTCATTATGATTAAACGAGCAAATACAGAAATGAAATTTGTTTAATCGAAACTCTCTAGTTACACCGTAAAACTATATAATAATATTATATCGAGGGTATACTGCCAAAATGCACTAATTCATATTACATAATTTTGAGATAATGGCAAATTGGTGAAAAAAAATAGTCACAGTCTTAACAGAACTCTAAATTTGAATAATTCACAATGTTTTATAAGTCAATGACTTCTTTTATCTTTCCAAATATAACACAATTATAAAAAATACCTATATTTTAACTACCAGAACTAACTAACTAAAATAAACTGAAAATGTTAATTTGACATACAAATGCATCCCAAACTCAAAATCGTGAAAATATGACTTTTTTATGTGCATTTTTAGCAGTATACCCTCGATATGTATGTCAAAGTTAAAATTTTTTATAATTTACACATTATTTTTTATGTGAATAAGATTGAATTTCTCCTTCCATTTTAACCAGCCTAAAGCCTGAAAATCTTTGTTTACTGCAGAAATAAGTTAAATAACAGAACAGGATTTTTATATACGGTTTTTCCAAATTTGTTTTTTTAGATATAAAAACGTGTTAATTAATTGTCTGTCGGTGAACTTAACTATTACTAGTTACACAGGTCACCGACTTAATAATCAGTTTTTTTTTCTCCCGAAATATATTGATGATACGAATAAGTGCGATAAAAGCTTGGTGCCTAGTTTTGCTCCAAAAGTATGAGAATTGAGTATAGGTATTTATTTATAAAAATTAAATGATCTATGAAGATATTATATTGTATTAGTTGCAGAGACAATTACCGAAGAGACAAAAAGCATGGTAGGTAAAAAATCGGCAAATCATGTTGGCTGGTTAAGTCTGAGGATGAGCAGCCGCCATATGATTAGTGTTCCCTTCTGGGAAACCATAATGACAGGGTACCCACAATTCTTCCAGACCCTGGGCGGAGACCATATCCTCGAGGACCTAACAATCCCTAGATCCACTCAATATACACACACGCATTAATCACACCACCGATTTTATACCGATTCCGCGAAACTCTACATTTACACCAATTAGGCCCGAATGACTTTTAAACGCGCACCAATCCAGACTGAAACAGTACATGAGACTATTTTATTTATAGTATCTTGATGAGATGTGGTGATTAATGTGTTGTCGGTGGTCCAAAGTGTCTCCTGTCGTCTCCTGGGCCCCTTTTTACCACTATCTTCAATATGAAGACCCACTTGAAGACCAGACAGACATCCCCTGCTGTTACCGGCATCTGCTATTGCAACATTCACAGGGTCGTCACATATATTTAATTGAACTTATTAAAATATTTCTAAAGCTTTCATGTAATAGTATAATAAACAGCGTAATAGCTCAGGGGATAAGAAGCGTGGCTACAAATACTGTGGTCACGGGTTCAAATCCCACTCAAATCTATTTTTTTTTAATTGATTTTATCGGTTATCACGACTGGGAGATCGGGAATAATATTAATTAATTCCCGATCTATCGTCTTGATCTAGGTTTACTCTGATTTCCTGTATTGTGAGGTAAATACTGATTAATAAGTCGGTGATCTGTGTAACTAGTAATAGTTAAGATCACCGACAGACAATTATTAAAACGTTGTTGTGTCTAAAAAAAACCCCTCTCAAAAAAAGCTCATAGGTTCTCTGGTATATCAGAGAATGTTTTCTCTTATTTAATAAAATAGAAAATAAAATAAGTCTATTTTGCCAAATTTTACAGGAGACACTAAAATCTGATTGAAGCTGAAAGACGCAAAACTTAAAACTACACATTCTTTTAAAAATATAATCAATTTTTTTTTATATTTTATGAAACATATATTTATTTATCTAAAATAAATTGGTTAATAATAAGTTGTAAAGCACTGCTCGGCTTACATTTTTATTATTTGGTAAAATGTCGACAATCCAGGAAATCAGAGTAAGCCTGGATCAAGACGATCGATCGGGATTTTTTGAATAATATTCCCCCATCTCCCAGTCGTAATAACCGATCAAATCAATTTATAATAATATAATAATACAATAATAAAATAAAAATTCTTGACTTGAGTGGGTTTTGAACCCACAGTATTTCTAGCCACGCGTCTTATCCCCTGAGCTATTACGCTGGTTAAGGTAATAGCTTAAGTTGATTTTTAATTAGAATTCTTCCTAAATTAACTAATATTAAAACAATTATAACATGTGGCAGCCCTGTGTTTGTATGTTTTATGTGATAGTAGGAAAAGTGTAGTGCGGTTAGAAGTGGTTGGAAACACAAGTAGTAGTAGAAAGATAATTTTGAGTTCTTCTCCATTAGTGCATCTTTACATTACCTACTTCACTACAACCAACACAATATTGACTTGTCACTGACTCTATCCTCCTCAAATATTGTACATCCTGTAGGACTTTTAAATCTAAATCAAAATATCAGTCCCCTTCTTCCGTCACATACCGATAAAAATTCAATGAAAGTATTCAAACAACGCAATGTGTATTTATTCAGCCACTAAACTAATGTGGGACTCAACACAGAGTACTCTTGACAAAAATCATATAAAAATCATAACAAATACTGTGGTCATGGGTTCAAATCAAAAAATATTTTTTTGATCGGTTATTACAACTGGGATAAATAATATTAATAAAAGCCCGATCGATCGTCTTAATCCAGATTTACTCTGAGTTCCTGGATTGTAAGGTAACTACAAAAGGTGACCTATGGTGGTATGGTAACTGGTTGTTAATATTACCGACAGACAATAATTTTTATATAAATAAATAATTAAACCTAGGTAAACCAATGTATTTTAGCACTGCGTGGATTTCCTTTATAATATTTCTGTATTAATTATTAGTTGATAATTATATTACTCTCTGTATATTTACACTAAACTTTACTTAATATACATCTACAGTTAAATAATGTGAAAATTTTGTATTAATATAAATGTAATATACATGTAACTTAATATACGTCTACAGTTAAATAATGTGAAAATTTTGTACATCTAAAATTTTCACATTATATGTATGGGAGAAATAAAATGTGGTCGAATCTTGGGAAGATTTGAGAGATAATAATTTTATTTTAATTTAATCGTTGCAATGCTCTTAAATTAAAATAGGTAACTTCTTAGCTGAGATTTGATCATAATAATCATTATACAGTTATTTAAGGACACAATTTATTTCATTAAAAAATAATTGTATACAGTTTATATTCACTCCATCCCAAAGAAAATGTTACTCTATACATTAAGCATTAATTTCCTATATTCCACATAAGTATACCATTATATATATATATATATATATATATATATATATATATATATATATATATATATATATATATATTTATATATATATATGTATATATAAATATATATATATATATATATATACCTATATATATATATATATATTTATAATGTCAAATGAATTAATCTTTAATATACTATTGATAGATTTACTAAGTTTTAGTTTAACTATTATCATAAGCAGCATAACAGATCAGTCTCTTGCAACCTTTTATCAATGTTAATCGGTCTCTACATTTTTATATAGTTTGTAAATGAATTGTGCTCGAAGGAGCATATCAATTAATTATATAAATAATGTTATTGAAGTGAAATTCAATATTTTCGAACAACTCGTTTTTGGCAAAAATTTATTTATGATTGTGTGGACATGGTAAAGATGTCAAACGGTACGTCAAACACATTATGAAACCCGATACATCGTTTGTATGGACCGACCAAACAAACTTTAGACCCTTCTTCAGCTTCAGGTTACACCACACTTTATATTCGATGGGTGATATCAGAGTTAAAATAAAATAATAAAGCAATATTATAAAGGAAATCTTTTCAGATTGTATAAAATAAAAATATTGTTGGAATAATATAAAATAAAGTAAAGTGTAGGAGATAATCGATTTTATGTTTCCATATAATGTCGCTTCTATACAAAACCTCTTGGTGGCAGAATTGGTGGAAAGGAGATCACCCATGTGCGCAAATTCGTTACCAAGTCGATTTTGATGGATGATAAATGTAGATGTATATCTCACAATGTTTTTTGTAATATCAGAGAGTTGAAATAAAATAATAAATATTATTAGATCTCGAATACTTCAAATCACTTCATAACACCCACTTGGACTAGGTTTGGTTATAACATTCTATAAAAATGTCATCAATATCTAAAAATTATAATAAAACGATAAAGTACTCATCATCTATTAAAGTACTCAGTAATTACTCAGTAATTTATCATCTATTAAAAAAAAAAGTATATAGGAAATCGTTTCAGAGCTCGAATATGTCAACGCACCCATTTGGACTAGGTTTGATTAGCGAGGCCAAATAAATAATAAATGAAAGTAAATCCTATATGTTTGAAATAAAATATCCACTCATTTGATAATAATATTTGTTTTAAAATGTCAATTTGTATATAAGTTTTTGAGTTGATAGCCCATCGAATTATTAGCACTTGCATCATTCCCACCAAAAATAAACATCATTCCCACCAAAAATAAACATTGTCATTCTATACATCCCAAGTACGTTCTGAATAAGAATCGTCAATTTGCAATATTGTCTCTTGATAATAATATAACAAAGGGACGGGGCCATTGTTGAGGTATTTAAAGAGCGTGTATATTTTTTGCGTTACTTTGGTCCCTGGGATGTATTTGAGGTACCGATATATAAATAAAGAACACCAGGAGGTCCTCGTCCCTTTCCCGGAACCAAAATACCACTCAGATAACCAACCTTATCTCGATATATGATTGCTTCAAAAGATGGCAGGAATCTCAATTCACGTTATCACCTTTTATCAACATTACAATTCGATGTTAAATATCATTCATTTCTGTGCCATTTTGTCTTTGAAAAGTACTACATGAACAATATCTTCATATAAAAAGTTTGTAGTTATTATATTAGGAGGAACTAAATTAAAAGTTCCAATTTAAAAATGTGAAGATTAAATATCACACTTAGTGCCGACTTACACACATGAGTGCTCATTGGTGTACTATTATCTCCACAATATGAAATGTAAACAAATGTGAGCGCCAATCAGTGTCAAGGGCTCTTTATATGATTGGCGGAGATAAATTAAGGATTATTAAAGGGCACTAATTTCTGTGCCGCGCCTTAGTGGCACTGCATACAGCGTTTGCTTTATCTCTTTCAAGCTGTTTTCTGCTCTCTCACTCTTGTTGGATTTTAGTTTGATCTCATCGTGAGTCACGTAACATGTATGTAAGTAATCAGACTTTTATGATTGTAATGTAAATTACGCCGAAAAACTGTAATATCATTGTGCTACGATATCACCAATCACAGTATTTTGCGGTAAGCACACATGTCTGTACTACTCCTTATTCAACATGTCAGAAATACCGTCACATCGTAAAACTATAATACCATATTATATAACAATCACAGCTCTTTACTACATTTTTATGAAATGAATCATAGACATTTATATTAATAGTAATTTTCAATTGTTATAGTAGCGTTAGTCTAGTCCTGGATGTTTGCGAGTGTGATCGATTATTAGGACCGTACTAAATATAATAGTGTATTGAGAGTGTGTTAGTGAGTCGTGCTAGAGCTGATAGCTTTAGTGCGTGTAGTGATAGACTAGAGCTTGGTAGCATTGGTGTACATTTCTCTCGTGTAACTATTTTTAATCATGTGGTTTAGTGCGTTTTCTCTAAATGTTTGTATGCGAATATGGAAGAAAGTCAACAAAAAGGGCCGGTTTCTTCATATAGCTCTAAGCTCATATTTGTACATTTGCCGTTTCTTAAAGCTGTCAAAGTTAAAGCCGATCATAGCCGATGTTTAGATTCATTCAGGTGCACCCGACATGAAGCGGCGAGTTCGTTACGAAATTTCAATCGAATGGAGGTGGAAATATAGCACGAGTTTTGCTTTAGCTTCAGCTATAACCCTCTGATATCTCAGAGTCGAGATTTGACCTTTGTAACACGAACTAAAGTGTGAAGAAACGCGCTTGAAATTTGGGCTAGGGTCGGTTTATTCAGCCCGTAAATCTCGATCGCGTGTCATTTGGCGATTTACGCGCAAAATGCGTTTCTTCAAGATTTACCTCGTGCTACGATCTGTCAACTCTTGACTCGCCGATATTGACCGGCGTGATATAGTTAAAACTCGAGCTAGTGCTATATTTCCCCCTGCATTCCAGTTTCGTGACGAACTCATCGCTTCGGCTAATGTCGGTTGCAAGAATGAACAGCGGAGTGGCTTCATTACAAACATCGGCTATGATCGGTTTTAGTTTTAGCACGTCAATATATATTTGTATAAGACTCGAAATTCGTATAATCTATTGTCACGTAGCTCAAGATTTAACTCGCGTTGAAGTGCCGACACACACATGAGTGCTCATTGGTGCTTCTCATATCTCCGCCAATTATATGAATGTAAACTAACACGGGCGCCAATCAGTTTCAAGCACTCCTTCTCTCATTGGCGGAGATAAATTAACAAGCATCAAAGAGCACAAACGAGCACTCATGTCTGTGTTGCGCCTTATTCAGCATGTCAAAAATGCCGTCACATCGTAATGAAAAACTTATTTGTATTAAATTGAGAAATCTCAGTATATTAACTATTGAAATGTTTGAGAAGATGTGGTATGTGTATGGTTGGATTGAGGAGTTGGTTGTGTTCATTGAGGGCGGGCACGCGGCCTCTTTGTCTGGACCTTTCTTAAAACAAACATCCCCACGGCACAATGCAGGTGGACTGTACCCACGATCTTCACATCAGGGCTCATCAACCATTGGAAAATAATTATAATCATATTTAAAAGTACGGCCAACAGAACGCACAATCCGTTCGAGGCGAACTGTCAACGGGAGAAAATTTGACAGCCAACTCCGCGCGCACTGGAGTTTCATATAAAAAATTTAAACAATTCAACGAAATAGATTTATAATTGTTCAGTCACATGTAGAATACATACCATTAAAGCAACCCATAATAAAAATTAACTAAAACTTAATTTAGAGACTAGAACATCATTATGTTGACCCATGTATATCAAAATTGAAAAGTGTATTTACACAACATGTATGTTTTTTTTCATATTTGTAAAAAATTATATTGACGTAGCCGATAACATAAAATATGTATGTATATTTGTGCAATAAAATCATTTTGAAAATTTCTGGACATCTGCTGTTTTTCCGCGAAAGTCTACGTGAATAAATTATAGCCATAAAAATAATACACAGTTTTTCAATTTAATTAAAAAAACACACTACTTAATTTCTTTATTATTAAATTTTTCTTGGTAGAAATTTATTTAAAATACGAGCTCTAGAAATGCATTTTTTTATAATTATAATTAATTGGCTGAATATAACGGCCGTATTTAATAGTGTAATGAGTATTGTGCTTGCTGGTGCTGGCAAAGAATGAGGCAGTGTTAACACCAGCACACTGCCAAGATCATTCGTGTGCCTAATCTATGAAGAACTCTGGTACGACTCTATTAATAATGCAATAATAAAGATACTAAATTCAAGATTTACCAAGTCGATATTGATGGATGATAAGTGTAGATATATATCACATTGTGTAAATATCACTATTAAATAATAAATGTGTATATTAAATGAAAGCCAAACCTATATGTTTGAAATAAAATATCCGCAATTTGTAGATAGGTTTTTGATTACACCCACTTTGACTAGATTTGGTTATTACAATATACAATATTCTACGAAAAAGTCATCAATATCTAAAAATTATAATAAAATGAGAAAGTACCTACTCTAGATTTTATCATCTAGTAAGTTTCGTCCAAGTATATTTAGGTTAGGTTAAAAGCCCATAAAAAAATACTAAATATT
>JAGTTH010000116.1:20000-81469 GCA_022606485.1 Agraylea sexmaculata | reverse complement strand
TGTGTTACTGACCATCGATTTAACTAGTTAACATAGATAACTAAAATCTTTATTATATTTTATCTATCGTATGTCAAAGCAATTTTTCCCATACAATTCGATACAAACTGCCATTAACTAATTCCATCCTCTTCAAAATGTCCCTAGCAAAAAGATGGTTTTCTTAACGTACCACGTGTTTTTGAATAAAAAAAATGTTTATATACATTTTGTAAATCGGCAATGGATATCACTTGAGTTTTAAATAAATAAACTTAGTACACGCACATAATAGATGTTTATTGATTTTCACATATACACAATTCTGGCGCGAAATTCTATTAATTTCGCGCCATAAAAATTAGCGATCATCAATAAGATTATCGCGCATAATAAATCGTATCTCAAATGTTCGTCGTATTTCGCGGTTGAAGTTCCCGAATATTATTCGTCGTATCTCAAAACATTCGTATGTCGAGGTACCACTGTATTTAATTCAACTTTCTCTTTTCTCCTTGCAAAACTTAAATTCGTCAAGGTACTTTGACTAGGTAGGTTAATAACCCATTGATTTACCACCAAACACCATTTACGAATTTTTGCTAATTAATTAATAAATATAAGGCGGGGTGTATTCATCTGTAGTAGTATTTCTTGATATGGCGCTTGTTGGTTTAAAACTATTGGGCAATGTGTACTTTTCAAATACAGCCTCGTAATAAATTACACACGGTCCAGGCATAAACAACTCTCCAAGGAGATTCCAGGCCGAATAGAGGAGCAGCTAACTAGTGATGAATGGAACTAACCAAAACCAGCTTCGATGCCCAAATCACTAGCTAAGCGTCTGCTAAACTGGCAATAACCGTTACAAATGGCCAGACAACTCTCACATTTATTTATTATTTATCATTTTCACCACCATCCCTTACAGATACAGACTAATCAATAATAACTCCATCCTATTGTTTGTTTGGTCTAATCTACGCCATGAGGTGCTTTTAAGACACAACAACGTGTTAATTAATTGTATGTCTGTGATCTTAACTATTACTAGTTACACAGGTCACCGACTTAATAATCAGTATTTACTTTACAATATAGGAAATCAGATTAAGCCTGGATAAAGACGATCGATCGGGATTTTATTAAAATTATTCGATCTCCCAGTCGTAATAACCGATTAAATCTTCTTTTTTTAACAATAATCGATTCCTCCATTTTCTAGATTAATTATTATTGTAATTTTTTATTAAACATATTTTACAATAATTATTTACTACACATTGTTGACAGAAGGAGAGACGAAATCAATATAAAAATATTTCTTTATTGATGAGTAAGCCTGGATCAAGAAGATCGATCGGGATTTTATTAATATTATTCCCGATCTTCCAGTCGTAATAACCAATCAAATCAATAAAAAAAAAATTGACTTGAGTGGAATTTGAACCCATGACCACAGTAATTGTAGGCACGTCTCTTATCCCCTGAGCTATTAGGCTGATTTCGATATATTATGGAAAAAAAACAAGAACCCACTTGTGGAACTACCAAAATATATGCAATACATAATAAATAATAATAACAAAATAATATTGTGAAACACAAATATAGTAAAATCATTAAGGACTGTGATGACAGACAAAATCAAAGATTTTTTTTGAAATGTCCCTTAAAAATTTCATTGGTAATTTAATTTTTCGCTTATTTTGCGATTTTATTAATAATATTCCAGATCTCCCAATCATAATAACTCATCGATTTTTTTGACGAGGAGTATTTGAACCCATGATTACTGTACTTGTAGCCACTCGCCTAATTCCCTGAAATATTACAAAAAAATTATAAAGAGTACTATTTGTATTTTGAAAGCGGCTAAAGCGGTTTTTTATCACAGATCTACTTAATAACTCAAAATATATATTTTTTAATATCACTAATATCAACCGTTTGTGGTAAGTTGGCTCAACTATAAGTGAGTCTAATGTTTGCTCAAGAAACATCAAAATAAAATATCCTACACTTTCTTTACTTAAAACAATGTTAATATTTATTGTTTACAAATTATGTAACCATATCAAAAATATTGATTCAATTCGAAAAAAAAACTCTTAATTTGGTAATAATAAAGAGTGACCTTAGGTTATTCATCAATATTTTCTCTTTCTAGAGTAAAGAAAAAATAATTACAAAGTGTCTTCATTTTTTATTAATTTATTGAGTATAGATTTTAAGATTTTGTAAATAATAGCACATGGGGGTAAATGGGGTCCGCAGTTCCCCTATTTCCACTTTAAATTCCAGTGGATACATTCCATAGATATTGCTGTCAATTTCCTCCTCAAAGGTTTAAGTGATCGTCAACTTATTGGCATAAAAGATTGACTTCAAAAACAATTCAACCATGATTTCATCCCCTAAAGGGCATTTTAAATGAACATGTCATTGTGTATAATGTATGCAAGTTGTGTATTCTGTTGTAATGCAGTTGAGAATTAGTTTAAAGAGTTTAATTGTTGTAATGAACTAGTTTTAAAAGGAACGCATTAACGAAGTGTCTGAGGCTCTCTTTGCAAGTGGAAGACCACTGAAAACCAAGTTTTATGAAAGTTTCAGACTTTCAGACTTGTTCACGCCAATTCCTTACCCGGCGATGTGAAATAATCCGCACTGCGAATTTTGACACCGTTTTACACTAAAACTATCCGATGAATTTGAATTGTAAACCTCAAAGCTCGTTTCAACGATTTAACTGCAGTAAAACATTTAATGTTATATTTCATGTTGTTTTATGATTGGACAAAATATGTATCTATGAAATTCACGTACAATGGTGATGCATACTTCAAAAATAAAGATAATTTTTTTCACCAAAATGTTTGTATGATAACCGCTTGAGCCCCGCACTGCTTTTACCGCTCGTACTGTTTATCTGTCACTTGTCGATCTTTCTAATAGCATTTACTTAATATGGTCAAGTGCGTCATAAAAAGTTGATTGATATATTCAACGACAAATAATATGTCACTATGTAAACAATTTATATAATCATGAGGATAATTTTTTAAAGAAATATGTTGTTTTGGAGTGTGGCCACAGCCCGCGTATATGTATATGTATAATATGCGCATGCAGTAGTGACGGCCATTTTCCAATGTTTGAAAACAAAACGCATGATATAAGTTCATTTGTCAATTCAATCCTTTTGTTTGATGGAAATTTTATAACATTTTATTTGAAATGAAATATGATGAATTCGAAGTGCAATTTATAAAAATCATGAGGATGTTTTAGTTAGCAAAATTTTATTGCTCTCGAGTGTAAAATTTTAAGGAATACACTGTTGCAGGTGGCCACAGCCCGCTTCTGTGAAGTATATGTATATTATGCGCATGTAGTACTGACGGCCATGTTCCAATATATGAAAACAATAAGCATGATGCTTATATAGATAGAAATTTATTGGGTCACTGAATATTTTGACAAAGAATAATGTGCCATTGAATTGTGGGACACTTTTATACCCATTTATTGTATAATCTTATACTTGGTAATTCATGTTTTTTTTTAAATTTTGGGGCATCTTGTGTTAAAAAATATCGAATTTATTTAAAAAATAGAAATGCCCTAAATTTGTGAATCTTAAGCTTTCCCCATAGAGGAAGTCCGAAAGGCATATTTTATTTGTAAGAACCTCTTCTATGAACACTTCTTGGCTGAAAACCAAGGCCTTAGACAATGTAAATCTTCACGAAGAAGTACTGCTTCTCTATACTATTTTATCCGACCTAATGATAGAACACTTTCGTATTAATTTTCAAAGAGATAACCAACTAAGTTGGGAATTATTCAAATGAAAACATTTTGAAGAGAACCAACCAACTTTCGCTCGGACTATTGAAATCAAATTTCAACTTTTCGCGTCCTATGTTAAACTTATTAGACAAACGCTTGATATAATATGTTATTTAAAAATAGTTTCTTTGTGGGTCGTGTCTTTCCATCCGATAGATCAAACAGATTAGACTTAACTTAGGACCGGTCAATTAGGTTAGTCATAGTCTCTAGATATAATAATATTATTAGAATACCCTCCATTTAGAAAATCACATTACTCCAATTAGGCTCCCAACTACAGATCGGATTGAATATTGATGGACTCCATATTATCCATGTTTTTGTTAAATGTTAACCTCAAGTTTACGTGGTGAAGGTCTTTCCCGTGGGATTCGAGGACATTAATATAGACGAGAATCCCCCAAATATATTTAATGGCACTTTAACACTTGTTATATTTATGATATATTAATCGAAAGAATATTTCAAGCATCCTTCTAGTAAGTTAGAAAGATATAGGTCGGCTTAAGTGTTTTCATCGTTCTAAAAATAAATGTTTTTTTTTTCAGGACCCCTCTATGATAAATTTAACCCCCCAGAGCCCAGAAAAAAATATTCTTACACTCGTAAAATACGGTTATGATATATTTTTGAACCACGTGAGAAATAATCATTAAATTAATTATATATTATGATTTTATACTTTCAATAATCTGACGCATATGGGACTACCTATTAAAAGGAAAAACACAAAAATTAAAGGATATTTATATACTAGCATGGCTTGGGAGGGGGTTTATGCACTGCCAGGCGCCATCGAAATCGAAAAAGTATCAGAATATCGAGACTCCACAGTATATTTAAAAATAAATTATTTTATTGCAAATTTTAAAAATGTATGAAAACATGTTTAAAATTTCGTTTTAACACACAGTTATAAACATTGATAAGTATTATCCTTATATTATATCTATTATTTTTAAATAGAATTACATTTTTATGTATTTATTTATATTATATTATATATATATATATATATATATATATATATATATATATATATATATATATATATATATATATAAACATATTATATATATATATATATATATATATATATACCTATATATATATATATGTTATATATATATATATATATATATATATATATAAATATATATATATATTTTTTTTCATTATAAAATTTCTTTATTAAATTAAAAAAAAAATCTTAATTAATTTACATACAATGTTTTGATACTTTATGATAAGATGTTACAATATTAAGTTTTAGAAACTAAATCTTTTACTTATTTTTATAGACAATCAATTGGTAATTATAATAATTAATAAGTCATAACATGATTTATGCTAATAAATATAAAAACCTACTTGTGTTTATATTATATGTATTATTGAATTTTGTCTGATAAATGAGTACTTCATGAAGTACTCTTCAAAAATATCCAAAATCGTCCAGTGTTTTTCGGCAAAATATTGGAATTTAATTATTTTTAACCAAATATATATTAGTTATTTGAACGACAGGTGCAATATGATGAAGGTATGTAGTCATGCACAGCGATTTCACCCTTTATTGAAATGTAAATTTTACCAATACGCCCTATTGCACAACGTTTCACTTATATTAAATTATAATAACTATATTTAAAGATTCAATATTCCTCCTCAGTTAAAGTATAGGTTGCCTTTACCTCGATGGGTGCTTAACAGACCTAGTCTATGTGGGTTTAATACATTGCTGACGTATTCGAGCTCTGCAATGATTATTGTAATATTTTATTTAAACTTTCTGATATTTACACAAAACATTATGTGATATTCATCTACACTTATCATATATAAATTATTATATTCATGGAACAAAGTATAAAGTCAAATGCATATTTTAAAATAATTCAATAATATGATTGTGTTATAAGATTTTTCTGTTAATATCCGAAAATGCAAATAGAATAATACATTTTACCAAATAATAAAGCAATACGTAAAAATGTAAGCCGCACAGTGATCTATAATTTTTAGCTTTTATTATAGCTTATATTTTTAGCTTTTATTAAAGATATTTTGTTCAAGTAAATAAAAAATAACATTTGAAAACACACCTACATGATTGAATCCTTGAATATTCAACTTAAAATCGATTAGTCAGTAATACAAAAATATATTTATACTAAAAATATCAAATAAAAATCAAACCTATACGTTTGCACCAAAATATTCAACAATATATTGCAATAAAAAAACATAATAATGTCATAGTCTTATTATATTAAAAGATAAAATGCAAATAGAATAATAAATTGTACCAAATAATAATAAGCCGCGCAGTGCTCTACAATTGTCAGCAATTTTGCACCAAACTATTAAATAATTTATTGCAATAAACAAACAATAATATATCAGAAGCTTATTTACAAAAATAATTATCTTGTAATATTAAAAGCTATGGCAAATTAATTTTATTAAATGAAACCCAAACCTATATGTTTGCACCAAATCATTCAATATTATATAACAATAAATTTTTTTAACATATCAAGTATTTTCTCTAGTCAACTTGTAGATATGTTTTTGTGTCAATCGCCCATCTTTCTTTAAAACTTGCATATAATTCCTGTCATGATCTAAATATTCTATAGTATGAGAGACAAAGTTTAGTGTCAAAGGTCTTTTCCAAGATTTGAGCTTTTCTTTGTGGAAATATTCGCTTTGTAGTTTAATGTGTGGAGACTGGTTTTCTTAGAGACATTGAAAAGAAGAACTGAAAACACACTTTTGTGAAAAGCGTCACTCGTTTTGAAAAATGCATCAAAACTTTTCAGTCCACGATGTTATTTCATAATATACCTTCTCTGCTCGGTTACATTTTTAATCCGATTATTGCCAAACGAGCATTTAAAATATTTGAAGCATCGCTATGAACTCGTAATTCTTATTGAGAATTTTCCGAATCCCATCCAAGTTAAGATTCTTTAATAACTAAAACAACTTATGCTGAAAAAGTGAAGACAAGACGATCTCAAAGGATTCTCCGGGGGTGGGAATTTTTGCCTTTAGAGTGTTCAAACTTCGATCCTTAGCAATTCTCTCTCGAAATACCGAGACTTTTATAAAACAACTTGAATATAAAACACGGAGCGATTTTCTATATTTTTATAGTTTATATCTGATGGTGGCCGTTATTGAAGAAATCCAATATTGAGCGAAGTACTCTACTACTTGCCACTTTGCTGGTTTCCATATAATATTAACCCCTATCAAGTGTGCATTTTACATATTCTAAAAATATTTTAATATTTTTAAACTTTATATTTAACTGCAGTGAAAATGGAATTATTTTTATCCAATTATAATTAAAATATATTAATAAAATACATGTAAAAAGAGTACTGAGATATGATTATATAAACAAAAAATTTCTTATCGATTCATAAAGTACAAAATATAAGGATATGTACAGAGTAACAAATAGGGGTAAATGGTTCCCCACGGTTTACTCTTTTCCATTTAACATTAATATGGCTTCACAATCAGTGTGAATTTTCGGCATAAACCATAGTCTTCAAAAATACAGTGAAGCGCAATTACCTCCATTTGCTATTCTATACCTAATTTTATACTCTATACTTTATAAATCAATTGTATTTTTTGGAATTTTAATAAAAATATTGTATTTTTTATCAAGTTTACAAAATATATCCCTTTAAAACCGTAGAAATATTAGGTTTGAATTAGTTTTTTGTGGCAATTGTCTTTGGTTCAGAATAAAACTAAAGCGCAGTGACAACTACGTGATAAATAATGAAATTGCAGTGTTGTATTGTTACACATTTCTCTTATAATATGTGATCAATGGATTTATCTATAGAAGCGCCATGCAATATTGCGTCGTACATTCGAATATGCCCGGTCATGAATACATGTACACGGAGCAGAATTTAATTTAGCAGCGCCCCAAGCGGCCGACACACGAATGTCTGGTCTCATGAGGTTTTGACATTTTACAAATTATTATTTTGTACAATTTGAGCAGGTGTAATTGGTAGGGTTACTTAGTATGTACCTAGTCATGGGCTTTAATCCCACAATGACCAGCAAACCTTTTTCAATGTTTTCTACAGATTCTCTGGGGTTTTGTTCGCGAGTTGTTTTCTATATCTGGTGGTTGTCCAGGACCAGGTTGATGTGGGTCTATTTGGTCCAGAAATTTATATTATTTACCCCCAACCCCTGGATATTCTCCGATGCTCATACTCAGGCTAAAGATACCTTTTTTTGGATCTTTACTATATTTTTTAATAGGTAAACTATGGCAATAAGTGCTGCGGCTTATTTGATCATATTACACGGTGATTATTTTGCAATATTCGATGAATGTGATTATGATAGTTCGTTGTAGGTGTTGGGACAAATCCAATGGGTAATCCCATATCTGGTGTATCGACCCAGTTTTGCGGTTTAACTAATTGCGCGAACACACCGACCAATATTAATATTATTGAGTTAACCTCTAATAAATTTCATACATTCATACAAATGAATATACCAAATTCTGCTTTGTGTTATGACAACGTACTTTTCACATGAGATTATTTCATTACACAAAATTATTAGTGCAGTATTGTTATATTTATTTTTATTATATTATATGCCTTAGCTCTTTAGTCATGGATCCTGTTTGAACGTTATTTGGTTTCTGTGGTATGAAAAGTTTTCTCGTGTCAATTCAATTCAATTTCTACTATAGCTCAGGATTATAAATAATTTATGTAATAAAATTAATTATTTATTTTGTTTGAAGTCTTAAATAATTACAACCTACAATATATACTCTTCTCAATATAATTCTTGTGCATTTTTAAAACATACAGTAATATCAAAGTTTTAGTATGAAAATAAGCCAACTTTCAAACTAGGTCGGATAAAAAATATTAAAAATATGTTTATTTGATCCGAAGTAGGCGGCTGAAATCATGCCATCCTTAGGGATTACATAGCTCTATGGGGATTTCACTGATTTACAGGGTCTAAATATTATTACTGAATGAACTGGCTTAGTAGCCATTTATCTCGTCTCTTGAGGAATATTGCTTTAAAGGCTTGTGGTAGTCTAAGATTATTTATAATAATAATGTTGAGAGTACACGTAGGTTTTAGATAAGCCAAGACTTGATTTATAATTCAGATATTAAACCTTTAGGCTTGATTCAGATTATTAAACAGTGTATATTGAATACAAAAAATCTCCCACTCCTATAAAAAAGATAGTTCATCAACTTTAGTAGAAATGAACGCCACTTGCCTATTAAAGAAAAATTATATGAATATTTTTTTTCAGAATAATGTTAAGTATTAAATATACAAAAATATGAAATGTATCTTGAATGATGTCATAAATGTTAGTCGATATGATATACAAATAAAAAATACACACTCACGGTAATAAAGTTTACGATGGGAAATGCAAACAAAATACATATAACATAATAAATGCCATAAAAAAGCACCCAACCAAAAGTTTGTTCTTCTTTACGGCCCCAGACAATACTTTATTCGAATATGAGCATTAATAATATATTTTTTTAAATATGTTTGGACGGGGAAGTGAAATTTAAAAATTCATAAAACTTGTTAAGCCGAGTGCAAGATTTGTTGAGTATACAAATAAAATATGCACGTGCCATCGAAATGTTGAATAAATATTATGGAAATTGTATTTTTGGAGTAGGAAAGCAATCATTGTATAATTTAAAAAAAAAATGACAATTGTTTGTTCAACAGACCCAATATAAAATAACGTGATAATTAAAAAAGTCTTAAGTAACATTTTCAGAAATAATAAAAATTACATATCAATGGGTAAGACTGAAATATATGTGGGCAAAAAATAATTATACATTTATCTTTTTTTAAATTCAATTAATTATGCCATGTTTACAAATTCCATTTTTTTCTATATGCTTATTTCCCCTGTACTCTTATTTTTTCATAAGTACCACATCGGACCGGGCCAACCCAAATATAGATGAGTAATATAATTCATTCATATTCTTTAATATATTCCCACCTAAATTTTTCATTCTATCCACAGTATTCTTCATCCAATTAAATCTTTTATTTTCTTTTAAATAGGCCAAAACGACTTGGCAATGAATTTGCGCATCTGGGTGATCTCTTTTCTACCAATTCTGCCACCTACAGGGCTTGTTTAGGAGCGATATATAGTAATATATAAATGATTGATTCCCTCATCTATTTTATTTTATATACATTTTTATATAATAGTTTAATTGATTATTATATGCATTCCGTTTATTTAAAACCTTTTTATACTATTTTTTGTCTTGTCTGTAAAAAAAGTTATATCAGCGTCTATAAACAAATAAATAATAAAATTATGTTCAATACAATTCATTCGCTAACCAAGCCAGTATGATTTTCATAGTGTAGGAAAGATTTTTGACACAAAATATTCATTATCTGTTGATTATCAAAGGTTTTCAGAAAATGAGAGGAAAAATCTCTTCGAGCCAAATGAAAACGTACAATTTTATTTCAGCGTTGATATCTGGCGAGACTAGTCTTTATTTTGTACACGCGTATATAGAAACAGACGGCTGAAAGGCTCGAAAATAAATATAGAAAGAGGTGAAAAGGGATGAAGAAAGAAAGGAGCGATGGTGAAAAAAAAACTAATTTTCAGGGTTTCTATTTAAGTGACCGCAGCAGGCCAAGCCCAATTGAAAAACCTTTTATACGTAAAAAAAACCTCAGCGCCAACTTTGCAATTAAAAATTAAACTCAACAGCTCAAGAACAATGTCATTTGGGTACAATAAAACTGAATGGATTAAATTAAAATGCATTTCCTCTGTAATGTACTGAGGCTAATACAGTCATATGGGTTGTTTAAGCTCCCTGCAGAAATTTGTAAAATATACAATAATGGATATTGGTAATATAAAAATATATATGTTCCACTTTTTGTATCGTCTGTTCGTAAAGCAAATTTCAAACATATCCAGAGACGTTAAAATTCACAACCGTGTTAAAATTCACAACCCAATTCTTTAATTTTAGGTATAGATTAACCGTCAAACTATTTGATTGTGTTTCTTTTACACGAGAGAATAGCCATTATGCATCACGTGGTATGACCAATCACAGCAATTCGTTGTTAAATTAATAATGTATTAAAGTACGTGATATTTTTTATAGTTAACGCGAAATCACTAAATAATTCATGCATTTTTTTTATTGAAATTTCTATAAAAATTGTCGATTTGTAATGTATACATAGCAAATGCATTTATGTTTATGTCAAAAAATTACGATAACTTAAACTATAAATTGAGTTACATTAATGCAAAATTAAAAAGAGAGAGCTACGGGAGCAATTTACCCATATTTGCTATTCTATACATAACCTATATTTTATGGAATTGATCAGAAGTTTTCAAAAAAATCATTGTATTTTTTAAGGATGAAAATTTACACCTATATTTACGAAATGTAGGAACTGTGCGACACATTTATCCCCATTCGCTTTCCTGTACATAACTTAATAGATTTTTATAAAACAAGGGATATTACTATAAAATCAAGATTCTTCAAGACTTGAATTGAGTTTCGAATAATTCAAATGGAAATATATTAAAATTATTGGTTAATTGTACTGATTTTTACAATATTAAATCTTTGTGTATTTTATAGAGAAGCCGTACAAGTCTAGGTAATTTATTACAGGATGTGATTCGCTGATGGAGTATTATCTGAGCACAGTCCTAATCTAATTTTTACAGTTTGAGTATTCAGCGTGTGAAGTATTGTTTCCGACAGTGGCGTTTGGATGCTGAAAAAAAATGTAATTACAAAATGGTGTTGTGAATGTATAATATTAAAGTTTTTGCGGTGACAGGAAGGGAATTGTGCACCGCCAAGATATTATACTAATTACGCTGGATTTCCATTACCATTAATCAAAACAAAATACTAACCATAAAAATTGTAGTTAATGTTTTTAATAATTATAATGTTGGTATTGCTCGTTAAAATAAACGTGTATTCCACGCTGAGAAGCAAATAGTTCTGGAATTCCTCCAATTAGAGAATGGCACCAAATATGAACGCCAATCAGTGCTCGTGTTTGTTTACATTCTCTCATTGGAGGGATTCCAGAAGCAAAAATATGCTTCTTAATATTATACATATGCGGGCTATGGCCACCTGCAACAATTTATTGCTTAATATTAAAATTATCAGCCAACAAAAATAAAATTTTATTTTTCGACTGCCTCAATTATACAATTGACATTATGAGTGATTCGTTGTAATAGTGAACTTGAACATATATCTATAGAAGTGTCATGCGTATTGTTTTCATACATGGAAACATGACCAACACTACTACATGCGCATATTATACATATACTTCACACATATGCGGAATGTAGACGCCTGTAAAATTATTGCCCCTAATATACGACAAAAGAATATCATTGTTCTTACAAAATTATCATGTAAATAAAATTGAAAAAAAATAATCCTGGATTGAATAAACTGAATTAAAGTATATAAAAGTAATTCATTTCTCATTTAACACACCCTTATTTCTATTTTGCATATCAAGATAACTCTTTTTATATAAAATGAATTTAAATCTATTTAAGTGTCATGCGTATTATTTTCATACATTGGAAACTAGTGCATGCGTATATTATACATACACTTCACACGCGGGCTGTGGCCACCTGTAACACCGTAGTCCCTAAAATCCGACACTCCAGAGCAAGAAGATGTAAATTGTTTACATAGTGACTTTACCATATAATAAACAGTACGAGTAATTCGAAAACTGGCGAAAAATTGGCACCTCTATATATTATGTAAGTTCGTTGTTTATGTTATATAAATCTTGGTAACTTCTGATTGTAAAATAATAATTAGAGGCTTTTTATAAATAAATACACATCTTATAATATATTTGTGTTATTCCTTTATTTTCTCCGATGACAAAGAAATCGAGAATAATATTTCAAGAAGCTTAATATTTCCCTGTTGTTGTAAAGAAAATCCCCATACTCAGATATGAGCCGATTCTTGGAAAAGTCCCCAATTCGGAATACTCTCTATAATTAATTCAATCGAGTAATTTTGTACAAGCGAAAGTCTCTGTTATCCGGAACAAGTGAAGGAAGTCGTGTGTCATTCCGATTCCGGATACGGAAACCATGATCCTCACAAACCCTTCCCTATAGTAATAGTACAACCCCATAATCATGCAAAAAGCCCCCTTCCAAATATAATTACACCCCACTATAAAGTAGGTATAATTTTTAACATGCATGGTGTAATATTTGAATTATTGATCTAATACAAGGCATAAAGCAGTCGAGGGTGATTAATTTAAGAAGGTATTTTGTATGAAAGCCTTATTCCACCATTAAATATTAACTCGGTTGTACATCAAAAGAGAGACAATCCTCTTCCCTTGTCAAGGGCTTTCGCGTTTTATCAAACATGTATTATATTTACAACACAAGCGAAAATAGTGAAATTTGCCTCTTGTTGAATCGGCAAACTAATCTTCTATTTATTTAATCACCAAATGTTGCTTAGTTTGTAGTGAAAAAAGAAGATTTCTCTGTTAGCATCATCTGTCGCCAACAGTCGTTGTTATATGTAAATGTCCCTTTCAGCTGACTTATTATAATTTATATTATATTGAATAATAAAGCCACATTAATTATACAGCAAAGGGGTGGGCTGATTTAATTTGCCTCTATTTTACGTATTCAATCATTTGCATAATATTTTCAAGTCTAAAATCATCTGCGAAGAGATAAAAAACTACCAAACTGGAACGTATTTTTTATTATGCACATTAACACTATATTTCACTCTTGTAATATATTCTTAACATCACTTGGCTCGAAGTATAACTCCACCAAAGTTAACACACAAGTACCCACAGTTCCTATCATCTGCAAATTGTTATTAATATAAAAAACATATACAAAAAATGGTATTCCGCATAAAAAAATAACCGACTGAAGTCACAATGGACCTGTTGACGTTGAAGAGTCCTCCTGCTAAAAATTTCGGCTTCCTCGTCATCAGAAGTAAGTAATTCTTGTAAAGCTGAAATGAAAAAATATATTTATTACAAGTAGGGACGCATAATTATAACTGGGGGAGAATTTTTTGAGAATAATTATTTTTCTGATAATATACTAACAGCCATAGGAGCGAATTTATTTGCTTGCAGATCGTTTAAAATTAGCCTCTTTATATGTACGTCTATTATTTCAGCCTGAAAATTTAATAAGCCTTATTTTAAGTTATTCAATTAATCAATAATAATCATATTATTCAACTTACATCTGTTTCACACACACTGCACACGTTTGCCAAAAGTATCAGATTCAAAGCGTGTACTAAAGTATGGTAGAGTGAAAAATTCAAATATCCCAATAAGTAAACATTAAACTTCCCTTCCCATATCACAAAGGCTGTGGTGATTATATTGAAAAGGTTTACGACCACTGTCAAGAAAGACATCGAAATGATGATCAAGATCTTGACAGAAAACAGTTGACTTATTGTATCTGATATATCACAGCATTTAAAGTAAACTCGGATCACAGCTTTCAGGTGCTCCTGAAAATATATTAAATGAAAAATGTCATTTTTTGTATATACACTACTAGGGTAATTTTATATATATATATACTGCTTGGTTTTTTAATAGGACGGTTATATTTGAGTTTTGAATTCATTGTTGCTTTAAAGTGTTTTTTTTTATCGATTAGAAGAAATTGTTTAATTTTAAAAATGAAGTATTAAAATGTGGAACTATTATGTATTATCAAATTAAATATATCTAAAAATATTTTAAATTTATTTAATATTTTCAATCGATATTGCTTTTTGATGCTCTGCTTTGTTTTTAATACGAAGATAATAAGTTTGTTTTTTCATTCGAAAGAATTTTGATTTTTTTTATATATACTCTAAGGATGGTTGATGGAAGGACCTGTACAGAAATACAGACATATAACATACACACACTGATATTAAATATATATATATATATACACACATATATATTATATATATACATATATATATGTATGTGTGTATATATATATATATATATATATATATATATATATATATATATATATATATATATATATATATATATATTGCTCAGCTTTTGAAATCATTTGGTCTTGGAGTCGGATGTTTCTGTAAAAGTACGCTGTCGCTTATCTATTGTGTCTGATAAATACTTTTTTACTTTCAATTAATAATAATATACCTGTAATTCTTTTGGTGTGAATGCCTTTGTAGAAATGTTGTGCAAATGGGACTTCAATCGCTTCAAGTTTAAATTATTTATCCTCAAAATAGCAACAATGGTCAAACAGAATGCATTTACGATTTTAGTGGGGAAATTGAGAGAGATTCCGACTGAAAGTGACAATCTGCTGTGTAAAATCGTTGCCAGAACTGTTGTCAGAATAGAATATGTTAAGTGGATCCCCAAAGATGCGAGAACCAAAAACAGATTGAAAAGTTTAGTCTTTCTGTAATCGAATCCGACACCAATGCCGTTTAGTTTCAGGTGGATTTCTTCAAGACCTTCCAGGATAGGAAGTACATCTATCATTTTGCTAAAGAATAACGATACCATACAGCAGAAAACCAGAACCAAACGCGTCCAATCGCTTAATTTCGCAATCAAAGTATCGTAAACACCGACCAAAAAGTGCCCCCTGATCATCATCGTGGCAAAGCTGATAAAGTATCCAATCACGAAGATGATTGTAATTATAAGTGGTATCTTTCCAATGCTAGAAGTCATTTTTCCATCTTTTATCCGGACCGTGTAAATGATCAATCCGAGTAAATTGCTCATGAAGAGAACCGGCTGCAAGGCTGACAGTATAGAAGTCTTCATTTGGGGATAAAAATGCACTAAAGACAAATGTTAGTGAGGCAGAAGCTGTTCGGTGTAAAATAAAATTTAAAAATGTATGTTTTAGCACAGAATAATGGAAGAGTAGTCGTATTTCTCAGTTGTGCTATTAAATCGCTCGTTTGTGGAACACGCGTACAACTACACTAGAACATTGCCGTATGAAAACTTTGACCATCTCTATTTGGACTCTTTGTACACTACCTATATACTAATTAAATAAATAGTAAAAATTAAAAAAATACTAATCAATATGCAAATTATTATTACAATTTCATTATTAACAT
This sequence comes from Agraylea sexmaculata, assembly GCA_022606485.1. Lineage (NCBI taxonomy): Eukaryota > Metazoa > Arthropoda > Insecta > Trichoptera > Hydroptilidae > Agraylea > Agraylea sexmaculata. The sequence continues at coordinate 65,357 of JAGTTH010000116.1, read as the reverse complement.
AAGTTTTTACATTGATTGATAGAACAATACATCTTTGGAAATAGACTTAAATGTACAGAGTGTATACATCTTTTTACCTATAACTAACATGAGAATCTTTTATTTAAATTTAACATAATTAATAGTATTTAATTATATAAAGAATGGGAAAAAATAAAAACCCATTACAAATTTGAAGATTAATAAATAATAACAACGATAAAAGCAATATTAATAAAACAGTTACAAAATATAATGCTTAAAAACTAAATAACAATTTGTTTAGGGTAAAACCAAATTTGACGAGTTAGTGGATTATTGAAATTTTATTTTATTTTTAAAAATAATATCAGTTTTGGAAGTTCATTGGTAAAATGAACTTACGTTTCCTCGAGACATATTTGGTTTTATTTACATGTCTTATGATTGGGTTAGTCGGGAAGTTAGTCATTTTAGTGTAATGTTTTTTTACTCAAATCTGCGATATTTGCATTGATCATTTTTAACTTAATGTCCTCGTGGACTTTTTTAAGAAATATGCCAGGTTGTATATCTAAGGCCATCTTAAGACACTTGTTTTGGACAATTTGAATTTTATTAATATGACTTTTTGTTATATGCAAATTGGAAAATGGCACATCTAGCATTTTTAGTTTAACATATTTTTTTCTCTAATGTGTTATAAAACACTACATATACATTGAGTTTGTTTGAAAAAGACACGATTTTTTTATTGATCGCTCTTCTTCTATCCTTAAGGCTTGGTCAAAAAGATTAAGATTTAAAAGAAATCAGTTCGCAGCGAACTGTCAACGGGTGGAAATCAACACGCGTATTTTTCCAGGGAAAACTACGCACGCTGAATATTTTCATATATTTATATTTCCACTCGTATATATATATATATATATATATATATATATATATATATATATATATATATATATATATATATATATAAATATATATATATATATATATATATATATTTATTTATTTTAATTAAATTTATAATATAATATTTTTAAATTTGCGTATTAAATTATTTTTAATTGGGAATCAAGAATCGCATTAGTATAAAAATTGGAATTAAATGGAATTTTTATTTATAAATAATAGATTGAGACTACAAATTTATCATATTTTACAACAATCACAAAATAATATGACAAAATAATTTTGTATTTTATCAAACTATTAAAAAAAGAGCAAACACAACAAAATCGCATATATATATAAAAAAATAAAAAATCTTTGACAATATTTCATAATATTATTAAATTATTTGAATAAAATGCATCCGTAAAATTTATATATATGTTTATATTATTTTCCAGTATTTAAAAGTTATAAGCTTATGAGTAAAATTTGAAACAAAAATTCGTGAAAAAAAAATTTGTTCTTTAAAAAATACCGTTCAATTAAAATTAATAAAAAAATAAATAATTATTGTTTGTCCCATATGAATTTTCCGCGAATTCCGTTTTTTTTAAATAAAATTTTGCTTTTTATACAATTTTTAACAATATTCGCTACTGGTTTTTAAATTGTAAAACATTGAAATTGTAAAAATATTTCTACAATTGATTCTCTGGTCTCCAACATTTCATATAGTAAAACTTGCCTACTGTATACTTCATCCCTTTTCATACCAAATTTACACATTTTCATACCTTTTCACAAATTCCATTAAAACAAAGACATTGAACTGGTTATTTAATAATAAATTAAAGTAAGATCCATTCGTATGTGTATAAAGTTTGATATTTGCTCAAGAAAAATAATCCTATCAAACTTGATCGATTTTTTCAAAGAGCGCTACATATATTTATATATATATATACATACATTTTTATTTATAAAATTAATTAATGATTTTTTTTATTTAATTGGTGTACAAAAAGCCAGGTGAATAAAGAGTGATGGTTAATGTTTTCAGTGGTGAAACAACACCCTCTTTGCACAGCAATCATATTGTCATTTCCATGTATATTCTCAGTGTGCAACTTTAACTATTATTATAATTAAACTAAAACTAAATCACACACCTCTCTATTGAAAAGTTTTAATTTTACAAACTCGCCACCCACTCAACGTTGTAATTTAAATTCAATCAACATATGTACACATATGAGAATTTTGCAATAGAATATTAAAAAAAAAATTCTCGTGTTGTATTTATCTTGCCCCTTCGTTTTTTTTACGATAAGACTCTTGTTTGTTTTTTTTGGCTGAAATTATTCTAATATTTTTAAGCCCCTCTCTCGAGCCGAACGATCAAACTTCCAAAGAATATCTTCGTTTAAGAACAATAGACAAACAAAGCCTATTAAGAGTTTTTACATAGTACGTCTATCCGACTTTTCTTGCATATTTTAAATTCCCCAAGGAATCATACCTATATTTATGCTACATTATTTTATATAAACACCTCTATTTTTAACACTAAAAATATACCAAAATAGATAACATTATTCCCCAAACAAACACATCAAATTAATTAAACTCTATCAACATTTTTTATTTATTAATTAGGAACATTTTCTTATCGATTTTTCACAGACGGTGAATATATTTTTACTACTTTTACTAATTTTGATTGGATTTTTTAATTAATTAATGTTTTTTTTAATGTTCTGTTTGGCTTTTTAATAGGATGGTACTATTTTGAGTTTTGATTTCATTTTTGTTTTAAAGTTCTTTATTTTTCTACCAGAAGATGTTTGAATTTTAAAAGTAAATTATTAATAAAATAATAAACGAAAATTAACAAAATGATTATATTGATTTTCTATGGTATTTTTTTATAACATAATTAATTTTTTATCTCTTTTACTGTTTATATTCCTTAAAAAATCCAGTCATAACTACTCTTTGTTTGTAGATCAAATGTCAAACTTTAAAAGATAAATTATATGACAATAGCATTAATCAATTTTTATATTTCCTCTACAAGCTTCTATAAATTATCAACAACTGTGCATCCTTTTTTGTGGAGTATAATATTTTTTTTATTAATTAAGGATGGATATGTCGTCTCCTCATTTATATTATATTTACATAAATAAAACCGTTTTAATTTATAATATTAATAAAAAAAATTAAATAAAATCTGATATTAAAAAAATACATATTTTCGGAAGCCAAGTCTTTGGACTAATATTGGTTGTAAAATTAATAATTTACAACATGTCAGAATTAGGTTAAAAGGCGTACAGGCTTTAGACGAATCCGATTATGAAAGTTGTTAACTCAGGCTTTGGATAAAAGGAGGCTTTATAAATAAAAAGTTTCAGCCCTGGAATTTGTTTTAGCAACAGGAGAAGCCTGAATAACTTAAGACGTATGAAGTTTTAATGAAAACACACACACACTATTTTACATCATCGCCTCTTTGTCTTTTTAATTAAATATATCACAGCCCTTGCCTTCTAGCTGCTTGTTTTATTTTTGTAATTATTAAATCAATAAAGACATATTAAACACCAATTAATGTGTCGCCTACTTGTGGCTGAATATTTTTAATATATGTAGCGTCGGAAATCTGATTTTAACGTAATTGTTCATTTTTATTAAACTGATTTTTTAACTTTAATACAGTGATATGTTAATTAATAAAAAGCCTTGCTACAATATGTGGTTTTTGAAGCCTCGTACGTAAGTCAGAATGTTTTATAAATATATTAACTATATTTTCATTTAAAGTTTTTCTTATTAGATTAAATTATCGTTTTGGTTTATCTAAATTGTTTATTAGAGAATAATTTTAAATTCATAGTGTAAATTGTGGTTAACTGAATATTAAATTTAAGAAGGCCATTTTGTAAAATACATCACCCATAAGTATTTATTTACTAAAATATACCATATTATAAACAAATCCGCATATTTTTTGATTAATTTAATCAATTTTTTATACACAAAAAACGTATATGTTAGTTGGATTAAAACCACGAATAAAACAAAACGCATTTTCCTAGTTTGAAATATATTAAATAATGGTTTTATTAATTTTCGGAATTAAATACATGAGATCAACAATCGGGTTTTCAAATTTATTACCAGAATGTATGAAGTACATAAAAAAATTGAAAATCCCATTTACTCTCACGGCCGTAATTAATTTTATAGTGTTTTGAGAATGTGTTAGTGAGTCGTGCTGATAGGATTTGAGCGTATACGAATAGATCTTGGCAGTATTGGTGTACACCAGCTGTATTATAAATAAAAATCGAATAATACCAAAATTAAAAAATATATAATAAGTGGAAGATCCAGATCCATTTCAAAACTAACATTCAGTAATCAAGTGAACGGAGGGTGAAACATTTTTTTCTTTATAAATACGTTTCCAAATCCAAAAAAAAGAGGTTACGACGAGGGGGTGGCGAAGGTTAAGATGAGAGAATATAAATGAACTTTTATTTCGTCGGCGTAAAGTTCCCGAGGAGAAAGTAATTAAAGACTTTTTTACGGTCTCTTGAAATATTTTAATCGCCGAAGGGTGGCTGTGTTTTTTTCCCGATTTTCCAAACCGGGGCTAGAAAAATTTAATTCTAATTAAATCAGTACTCGTTTGAATATTCAGATCAATAAAATATACATATGTATATTCCGAAACGTGATATATTTAAGGTAGGATAATTACAATGACAAATTAGCAGACATGTCTTGTTGTTGTGTCTTAATGAACTAGTTTAGTTTGTAATGGAGCCGTGCTATTATTACAAACATATTCAATACACATACAGAATATTATTTATTTATTTATAAAAATCTTTGATTAAAATGTGAAGAAGGGGGAAGGATTCGTTTGCTTTGTGACATGAAGACAATGAATGTGAAGGATACTAGGGGATGTCTACTACACCTTTACCATAGTAATTAATCATTCTTCGCTAAAGACACATCAAATACAACATGTTACAGTAATATTTTAACCATTACAATAAAATAAAATTAATCATTAAAAGCCATAATACATTCTCCTAAAAAATCATATTTATTTAATAAATTAATAAAATGGCGTGTGGTGTTAGTTTTATTAATGTGTGTTAGAATCCATTGTTAATTGAGGTGGAATATTTTATTTAATTTATTCATTTGAAAATAAACTTAACTATAATTATTATATTTTCAATGTGTTAAAGCAAAATAATCAATAATACAGAAATAAGAAATATAATCTCTATGCAGAAATAATCAAGGACAAGCATATGTTAAACATGTTAATATCTCTTTTCCACCAATTCTGCCATCTATAAGCGACGTTATATGGAAACATATAAATTATTTTCTCCTACACTTTATTTTATTTATTTGGTTATATAAAGATATATATATATATATATATATATATATATACTCATAACTTATATATATATATATATATATATATAACTGCTATACTGCTATATATATATAATATATATATATATATATATATATTTGTACCTTACTTTTCTTATGTCAGAAATATTTTTCATTTCATACCGTTTTTTATTTTTGTTTTATGTTTACTCAGTACTTTATGAAAAGTGCTATTCAATTAAATATATAATATTTAATAATATATATATATATATATATATATATATATACTCTCTCTATATATATATATATATATATATATAATATTTGAAAATGAATTATACAATGTTTACAAAGTTTTAAAGAAGTAATTTGGTTTAGAAGATTTATTTATAATTATAATTTTTGTATCGAAAATATATACAATATATACGTAGGTGTACATATGATAAAAATAATAACTAAATTATAGTTTTCACTATATTTAAACACGTTTTTTGTAACTGAAACAAGTTCTTCAAAAATTTTGTATTAAAAAAAAGTATAATATTATTTTCAACGACTGTACCGAGACGACAAAGATATTCATACGAAACTGAAGCAGTGTTTGGATGTAGACGCAAGTTTAGCATTTTCACAATTTCTAGTTATTTAAATTTTCAATTTGCGAAGGAATAAAGCTGACAAAATAGGGTCTAATGTGTTTGAGCTCCGGCTACAAAATGGAGAGTCTAATTCGTCTTCACTTTCCTTTCAAATGGAGGAATTTACAATTTCGCATCTCTCCTTACATTATGAAGACTTGTTTAAAAAGCATTTGAATATTTTAAAGAAAAGTTAGTTTATATCATATTTCCAAATTGATAATTTTTGAGATAATCTAATGGAATGTAGCTTATGTTGTATTGCATAAATCTAGTTATAAAAATTATTACATACCCTCATGAAATAAATACAAAATTAGGTTTAGGTAAAACCAAATTTGAGTTGAGTGGATTAAAAATAATATTAGTTTTGTAAGTCCATTAAGTCGATATTTGCTTTGATCATTTTTAACTTAATGTCCTCGTGGACTTCTTTAAGATATGAAATATTATTAATGTTTTAAAATGCATTGAAGGATTTAAGTTTGGTTGTTTATATCTAGTTGAAGCTATTAAGCTATTTCACCATTAGGTTGCATCGTCTTCAATGTTCCAACTTGTTCACCACACACTTTTAATATAATCATAAACAATAGATTTAAATCACAATTTTACTAACAAAAAAAATATCAACGAATCCGTCATTTACATAAGGCCGAAATGGTTTAATTAATTATTGAAATAATGTGATATATTTGTTCACGATAGTACTTTAAAGTGTAAGATGGAGGTTCACACCGTCCCTGCATCTAATCCCTTAACAATTAACGTCCCATATTGGTGGATAGTTAGTGGTGGCACCGGGACACGAACTTGCTCCTATCCTGTCTTCGGTACGACAGTTCAACCACTAGTCTTCACGTAATGCTTACCAAACTATCACTACTCCCATTAATAAGGATAAACCCACAACTATACACATTCACCTTGATAATTATAATAGTTAAATCACGCGATCGACCCTTTTTACTAATATTGTATGGAATCTGCATCGCGTGTTCCCGAACACTGCTCGGTGATTATTTGTTCAAATATGTTAATTGTACTTGAAGTGCTATAGTAAAAATGTACTAATTTATATTCACATAAAACTAATTCTGATATGATCGTGTTGGGGACTACGGAAAAGGGTGTTAATGCGTTTTTTAACACACCCACTGTTTTACACGGTAAGACAATAAGATGACACAAAAAAAATAAAAAATTATTTATTTATTTACGCCCCGAAGAGCTTTTTTTTAGATAGTTTTTGAGACACAAAATATTCATCGTTTGTCGGTGATCTTAACTATTACTAGTTACACAGGTCAGTATTTACTTTACAATAAACGGAATCAGAGTATTCATGAAAAACACATCTACGAAATCTGAATATCATAATCCTGATATATAATAAAAACACAAATATTTTTTCTGGTTTAATACAAATCTCTTTATCGTAGCATATATATTAATTATATTATTGCTGATATATTTTTTAATCCCATTATTATTTAATAATTGTGAGCAATACATTGATTGATTTGATCGGTTATTTCGACTGGGAGATCGGGAATAATATTAATAAAATCCCGATCGATCGTCTTGATCCAGGCTTACTCTAATCTCCTGTATTGTAAAGTAAATACTGATTATTAAGTCGGTGACCTGTGTAACTAGTAATAGTTAAGATCGCCGACAGACAGTTAATTAACACGTTGTTGTGTATAAACAACACATGTATTAAAAAAAACTCGAGGCGTATATAAATAAATAAATGTTAAAATCACTTCTTTTCATACCCATTTTGGTCTCAATTAATCGCATATGGCCAGAATATTTTTAGCCTCTTATTGATACAACATGTATTTATTATAATAATTACTCTGATTTCTTGTATTGTAAGGTAAAAAATGATTATTAAGTCTGTGTAACTAGTAATAGTTAAGATCACCGACAGACAATTAATTAACACGTTGTTGTGTCTTTATACAATAGTTTTATTGAATTATCGTTTTCTAAAACCACTAAAATATGTAATTATAAGAAAATTTATAATTATAATAAAATACTGTTTGGTTTACTTTATAAAATTTATTAGAATTTCATTCGCTTGTAAGTTGTTTAAGTAAGAAGGATGTGCGGTTCATTAATATCATTATGAAGAGTGCGTTTACATTTAATGTCGTTGTATGCTAACCCGGGGTCGCTTTAGCACTGCGCTACTCGGTTTTTAGTGGTGATATACCAAGTCTCGTTATTTTTAATGTTGGCATAACACTGGTGGGTTGTAAAGGGGCTCCAAGTGCTGTAATTTGTGAACACTTGACTAAACGCCATTTGTATCCTAGACACGCGTGTTCTCCAATAAAAACCACTCTTCACAATACATACCCGAAAATACCACCTATTTTCAATACATTAAACCAATAATACTGATTTCATTGTATGTATTTACTATCGTGTGCTTTAGAAATTACAATATATATATACATATATAACAACATATATATATATATATATATATATATATATATATATATATATATATATATATCGCCTCCTCCAGCGTATAATATCTTAAGTGCAAAAAAGATTTGTGTGCTCTTAAGTCTTTATGGAACTGAGCCACATATTCAATCTGGTAACACTGCCTGTCACATGTCTCTCGCTTTAATTATTATTTATAAAATATAACAGTTTACTATTAAATACCTTCTATTGACAGAGACATGAAATGTGTTATAGATAATAGATTAATCTACATGAGTTGCCGGTCAAATAGGACTATTTTATTATTTCGAAAAAGTTCCACTTAATAGGTTAATAACTAATGATTGAAAATCTCAATTTTTTCATACATACAACCTATATATATATATATATATATATATATATACTATATATATATATATATATATATATATATATATATATATATATATTCACTTACTCAACAAATCGTGCGGTAATTAATATGAAATATTACTATTCATTATTTCAAGCCTTTTTTATGTAGCAATTTATAATGTGCTTGCCTTTCCGCACATATATTTGTGTTTATTAGCCCATTTTTCACTACAACACGACTGAAAAATGTTTAAATTATACATACAGTGGTGCCTCGACATACGAATGTTTTGAGATACGACGAAAACTTGAGATGCGAATTTTTATGCGCGATAATTTTATTGATGATCGCTATTTTTTAATGGAAGGTCACTACTCGAATTTCGCGCCAGGATTGTGTATATGTAAAAATCAATTAATATTTATTATGTGCGTTATTACTAGTTTATTTATTTCAACCTCAAATTATCCACCTCCTTATTATCCATTGCCGATTTTACAAAATGTACACAAACATATTTTTTATTGAAAAACACGTGGTACGTTAAGAAAACCATTTTTTTGCTAAGACTTTTTGAGGTGCTGGAACGGATTTATGACAGTTTGTATGGGAAAATTTCTTTGTGATTGTTTTGACATATTATCCATTATCCATTGGAAAAATGAACTTAGGTTTCGTCGAGGCATATTTGGTTTTATTTACATGTCTTATGATTGGGTTAGTCGGGAAGTTAGTCATTTTAGTGTAATGTATTTTACTCAAATCTGCGATATTTGCTTTGATCATTTTTAACTTAATGTCCTCGTGGACTTCTTCAAGAAATGTGCCAGGTTCAAGATCTAAGGCCATCTTAAGACACTTGTTTTGGACAATTTGAATTTTATTGATATGGATTTGTGCCACAGTAGACCAAGCTGGGCATCCATACAAGAGAATCGGTCTGATAATTGATTTATAAATATAATATGAGGTGTTAATAGCCAAGTTGCTCTTGTCGACAGCATATTTTATATTACCGGTTCAACTTGGAGTCCTTATTTCTTATCGACGCGTCGCTAATTCTTGATAATGCACATCCCTAAAGATCTCCGAGAATGCACTTCGTCGAGGGGATGGAAATCGAGGTCTCCAGGCTTTAAAACCAGGTATAAACAAAACAAGTATTGTTGAAGATAAGCCTTGGTAGAAGTGTTAAAAGACACACAGGCTTGGGTGTACTTGCAATGGATTATATCACTACTAACATTGTGCATTCAAACCAGGAGCCACTAAACAAATATATCACTAGATCACAAAATAATAATATAATCAGTAGTGTTGGGAAAGATATAATTTTAAAATAAAATCACCAGTCCCCACATATTGATCGACAGGTGACAATTTAGTGATCATTCAAATAATTCATGTTATAAAATAATAATAAAAAAACATAAAAATATTTATGTAAACCTTTGGTATTGTATATCGACAGTATAAAGGTATTTTCGTCGATTTTGACTTTTATATTCAAATATTATTTAATAAATAAAATATTAACAAAATTAGTACACCTCCTGAAGGAGGAAACACATAATGTATTTTATTTAAATGCACACCTTTTTATGTCTTTTGTAAAATTTTATTTATGGCGCATATAATACCTTATTGAAAATGTGTCATTTCAAAAATTCACGATCAAAAAATCAAATAAAATATCAAAAGTTAAAATGTAAAATAAATTTGAGAGTTTTGAAAGTTCTTTTTATTGATAACAAAATATAAATTTTCTAGGGTTATTGAATTATATTCATATGAATTCTGCAATTATAAAAAAATGATTTGAGCAAAAATTGTGAGATGTGTTTGTTTCGTAATGATCCATTTAATTACTTTGCGCACTTGCGTGATCTCTTTTCCACCAATTCTGCCGCCTACAAGGCTTGTGTAGGAGCGACCTTTTATGGAAACATATAACATTTTGCCACACATTTAACAAGTTCTTTGTTTTTTTTTTATTTATATATAATACATTCTTTCCATTTTTTATTTGCACAAAATTTTCATTTTACACCGCCTGTTTTTGTTTTTGTCTTATCTGTAAAAAAGCTCTCACAATCGTTTATCTGCAATTTAATAAATAAATTATTACAGATTATTGTTGTGGTGATTATTAATTTGAAGCTTTGGTGAGTTTTGGTGCATGACAAATTATTTAGACGTTTAGTAAATACTAAAAGATGTCTATTGAAATATAGATGGTAGTCGTTTAACGAATACAATCTATTCCAAAATAATTTAAACTATCTGAATACTCGTTGATCGATTAATTGATTTGTTCCGAAGACCCTAACAGTTAAATTCTATAAATAATATCAAATTTTAGGTTTTAAGCATATAAACGACGTTTTCACATCTTATATTTTTTTATCCGAACACAAAAATCGTTAATGAAAGTATTCGTTATCCGATCACCCACTGTAAAATATTACCCACGTCTAGGATATCTCGATTTATTTCACATTAACGAGTTGCTTTTTCGATAAAAAAAACACCATTAAGTTTCACGTCACGTCGTTAAAAATTGACATACATGACCTCAATTCACAAATGAAGTCAGCTGCAAAAATTCATCAAAAAACGTACGCATTCTTTATTTGGCAATTTAAATTTATATTGTATTCAATAGTTGGTATGGAAATTTTGGTCAGGTATAATATTTTGTGATTATACAACGCGCAATCACCGGATGACTTCTGCTTTTGACAATAACGATATTGCATGATGTTTTCTCCACTTATACCAATCATTTAGTAGAATATATATATTTTTTGTTGCCATTATAAATATATGGATAACATACGTGTAAGGTTGACAATTTGAATATAAGGGGGTCAATTTTCCACATATGATAATGTAACCTAGCACTTAGATCGTAATGAGTTTTTCAAAGCGTTATCGTGTCCGGTGTTCATAAATGGTTCAATTTGAAATAAAATCCTGGTATGGAATTTGCATTGAAATGTGTAATTGTATGGCGTTTTATAAAATGAGAGCTTTTTCAGTGTTTCAATGTATCCTTTTGTATTTTTCAGAGTCGTGGTCGTTGGGAAGAGTTCCAAATTGTGAACGCCGCATGTTTACCGTATTTATTTATTTTTTATTACGAAACTCGCACAATTACATGTCGTAATGACATTTACAAGAAATTTGAAAAAAAATCTAACACCGAAAATTATCTGCGAAAAATATTGGTTTATGTTAAAACGGTACATGTCTATAAATTATTACATGGTCTTATTGGCTCATATACATTTAATTTTTCTACTGATTAGCTCGTAGATTTTTTTAAATAAATAAAAAAATACACGCCTCTCTTATAGTAGGTTACTTAGTGCTAGTTAGCATAATAGTTGACCGTACAAGTTAACTGACCTTCCAGTACTTGAAGTTTGTGACTGTAATAACTAATAAACCGCATAGTACTGCTATGTGTAAGCCAGTTACCGGCAAGGTAATTATTTAAATCTTTTGTGTTTTTACTAGCAACTTGCCCCCCATCCCAAATAAAAAATCTACCCCTCAAAAAGTCAAATGTCTAGGTGAACGGTATTTTGCAATACAATAATGCCTTGTTCACACAGTGCCAGTTGGCAGTACCAGGCAAGTGAAAACAATGAAGGTTGCAGGCAACTTGTACTGTCCGGTAAATAACAAGCACTATGTAAGTAACTCATAAGATTATTAGGGCAGTTTCTTCAACGCTTGTAAAATCTTCAGCTACGTGTTAACAGATTGTACGAATCTCGAGTTATATAGAAATATTCCGTTTCTTGAAACGATGCTAAAGCTTTAGCCAAGCGTGATCGATGTTTGTATCGCAAGCATTCAAGAGAACTTGCATACAGGCGACTTGAGCCGAAGCGACAAGTTCGTCACGAAACAGGAATGGAGGGGGAAATATAGCACGAGCTCGAGGTTTAGCTATAGCACGTCGATATCGGCGAGCCAGGATTTGACATATTGTAACAAGAGCTAAATCATTTTTACACTATATTTCTGAGTACAAGCGTTGAAGAAACCAGCCCTTAGTGAAAGGTCAGGCGGGATTAGTAGAGCACTGTTCATTGACAGTTCAGTAACTAGCGCTGTTTAACCAGCTCTTTCCTGACCATTATGAGCATATATGGTTTTCCAGGCCATCACAAATTAAGGATACTCAATTTGCCATAAAATCAAGATGTTTTATTGAGTGGAACATCCACTGCAGTGGTTGTTTGTGCACAGCACTCACAGTAATATTGTTGTGAAGGGGTAAATGTAAGTAGGAAGTTCTACGCGGTTTTCTTGCGATGCACTCAACAAAATAGCAATACTGAATATACGTGGTTAACGCTGGGATATTAAAAAGATTTTTTAAAATTAATTTATCAATCCCACAGAGGCGAATCATGTATGTAATAATAAAATGTACTAGATATAACGAGACATGTCTGCGGTTAAGCAATTTATCCTCACTGCGCAAGTTAAGATAGAGTTTTATTAAACTAGTATCATTTCGATTGTGATGTAAATTTTTTATTATACAATTTCTTTATTAAATATAATTTGCGTACAATGTTTTGATACATTATGATTAGATGTTACAATATTAAGTTTATAGACTTATTCTTTTACTTATTTTAATACGGAGTATAATCAATTGATATTTAAAATAATTAAAAAGTCATAACATAATTTATGGGAAAAAAATACAAAAACCAACTTGTAGAACTACTAAAATATATATAAATATTATACATAATAAACATAGAATTACAAAAACATATACTCAATACTATATAAATAAAACAAATATTGTGAAACGCGAATATAGTAAAATCATTAATGACAGACAAAATCAAATGTGTTTGTGAAAAAAGGTATGTTAAAGAATTTTTAAGAAATGTCTCTCAACATTTCAGTGGTAATTAAAAGTTTCGCTTATTTGAAACATAATTGATTTTGTTAACATTTTGTATTAAAGAGTTAGTGGAGAAGTTAACCATTTTGTTATAGTGTTTATTGGTTAAGTCAGTGATAAACTCCTCTACTGTTTTTTTTCATTTTGATAATATCATGAATCTCTCTAAGGTACGTTCCAGGACCCAAGTTTAATATCATTTTAAGGCACTTGTTTTGGATTATTGTGATGAAAATATTATTGTGATTACACAGTGTCAAAGAAGTGCATTAGTAATACTTCCATTCAAGCAATATTTTACTTTGTAATATCCACAAGGCATCAACATTTACGAGACGTCCATAGAACCGCTCAGTGGTAGTAACAAAAAGTCCCAAATATGTGCACAGTCGTACAGCAAATCTGGATATTTTCATTTCGGGTCACCTATAAAGTATGAGTGTAATGCTTGTTTACCACACTGGTCCACTCGTAAACCTGTCCAGTCTCATCTTTATTTGCATAATTCAACAAATCCACAAGCACCTCTGCTCCCTTAAAGTCTACCCGACTGTAATAACTAATAATGTCTCGTAACACAGGAAGGCATTCAAAATATATTATACTACAATCTCTACTTAATTCTTATTTAAGACTTTCGAGCCGCCTTGTGGCCCAGTGGTTAGTGTAACGGATTCGTGAGTGAAGACTCCCGGGTTCGATTCACGGCACCGGAGTCACTTGGTAGATCTAGCTTAGCAAACTAGATCTTAAGTACTCATTGCTGTGTGGTGGCCTGGGAAACCATCTCTATATTAGCCTCATCTCTAGCCTGGTCAACCCCTTATAAAGGGACTCCCCTCAATAGGGAAGGCGTCACGATACGATATATATTAAGACAACTCTATATTTAAAATACTAAGTACTAGTTTTATGAGAGTGGCACTCAAAGTGGTCTAAAAATTAAGTATCTACAAATACGCCTGCACTAAACTCAACTATGAAATGATTACTTTAAATTATTCTTTTACAAACTTTGTCGAATGATTTTTTTTGCTAAAAATGGCGTATTGACATCACAAAGCGCTGTTTTTATGGGCTTTTTGCAATCAATTTAAACTTTGTATATAGTGCGTATAAACTAATTTAAAACATTAATATGTAATTAATTTTCATTTCAATTTGATATTAAAAAAATTAAAGTGTCCAGTAGATGGTTAAACTACATTCAGTGATGTTATAATTAAAAAATATGACACTAGTTGAAAAAAAACCATGTAAACAATATTATTGTTTTATTAATTAAAAAGCTAAAATCATTTTTTTATTTTTTTAGACACAACAATCAATTAATTAATTGTCTGTAGGTGATCTTAACTATTACTAGTTACACACGTCACCGACTTAATAATCAGTACTTACCTTACAATACAGGAAATCAGAGTAAACCTGGATCAAGACGATCGATCGGGATTGTATTAATATTATTCCCAATCTTCCAGTCGTAATAACCGATCAAATCAATTTGTTTTTTGACTTATGTCATACGTCTTATCCAAGGAGCTATTAGGCTATGCATGGTCTTAAAATCAGCTACATATTAATTTATTTTCTGTACTTTAATTAAAGCAGAGTCACATAAATTATACTGTCGCTTTAAATGATAAGAAAACATCCCAGGGTAGTAAAAAGGTTGAACCGACTTGTCCCTTTTGTTAACACCACCTTAATTTCAAGAATAAACAGCATATTTTTAGACTCAAAACAATTCCTAAAATAGCTGGAAATCTAATATATGTACATTGTGTAATATTTAATGTTGGTACGAGCAATAAAGTGTTAATATTGCATCGTTAATGCAAACATAACTGTTGAGTGTATTGAATAACATTGTAATAAAATAACAATAAATAGTATGCAGGGCTTTTCAATTCGTCCATCGGTGACATAATTCAGTTGTGAAAACTTTTCAATCTGAGTTAGTTGAGAGGGTTTCAGGTTTTCAGGATTGTTAGTGTTTAAACGCGAAGCTTTGTTCAACTTTAAATGGACGGTCACTTTACGTAAACACACTTTAAGATGTTTCACATACACGTACTGAAATTTCAGGATTACAAAAACAAGTTCCAATATAAATCTTGGCTGGGATATAAATACTATAGTATTTTCGGCACTGCTTTTACGGCTCGTACTGTTTGTCGGTCACTTGTCGATCTTTCTAATAACATAACAACGTCTTTCACTTAATATGGTTAAGTGCATCATTAAAATTTGCTTGATATATTCAACAAATATTACACTCGAGTGTCGAATTTTAAGTACTACAGTGTTGCAGGTGGCCACAGCCCGCGTATGTGTGAAGTATATGTATAATATGCGCATGTGGTAGTGCCAACCATTGTCCAATGTATGAAAACAATACGCATGACACTTCTATGGATATAAGTTCAACGCTTTCAATTATTAATTTAATAATTATTTTCGAGAGAACGGAATAATTTAGTTAGAAATAAGGTTGTGGTTAATAATTTATTGGGTTAGGTTAAAGTGAAACCTTTATTAAAACTACTTTAATCACAATAATATATATAAAAAAATAACAATTATTAGAATTTTTTATGAATACAATTTTTGGTCCCTAAATAATTAAATAAAATATTGGAATTTCCATTCGTACATATAAAAGTATACAAGTACTCTTAATATTTATTATATCGAATTCAATTTAGAAAATTTACAAATACAAAGTATTTTTAATTGAAATACAAATATTTGTTTACAGGTCAATGAACTACGCAAATTAAGTGTATCTGTGTTGCCATACGATACTAACATCATATACTCATTCATTTATAATAACCGAAGTTTCACAAACTATCATAATAACTAAATTTATAACGTTTACGGCATTGCATAAAAGCTTTTAAAATATTGGAAATTCAATTAAAGACATCCTTTTTTGTTATTGAAAATATTTTCGGGGAATGTACTTAATTAAATATTTTATAAACCTTACCTAACCTAAGATTCTCAAACTATCATAATATATAAATTTATTACGTTAACGGCATTACATAAAAGCTTTTAAAATATTGTTAATTCAATTAAAGACATGCTTTTTTTAAATTATAGCATGTTTTATATACAAAATTTCCCTACCACATAATTATTTTATATATTTAAAAGTTTGATCAGGATTTGAATGGAATTATGTGAATATTTGAAGACATAAACTGTGTTTGTCTAATTCTTCAAGATCTAATGAAAATTCTGAAAATATATGCTAGAGAAATGTAATTCATTAAATACTTGTCTTGAACAATAAATGCTTATTTAAAAAACATGATTTCTGTATGAGGTAAAATTGTTTGGCTAAGTATTATTATTAATAATGAATAGGTTTTGAATGTAATGTATTCAAAGCACAACCTAATGGGTCTTTAATTTAATAGTATGGGATTTGTGATCCCTGGTTCGTATTAAAATATTGGTTATACAAGGTTAATAACTTGATTTCGACAGGCTGTTGTTCCATATCGTCGAATCAGATGTCGCCAAGTCGCACTAATATGTTTTATATGCTAATCCCACTAAACCATACCAAACATAACATTTAATACCATTTTTATACTAAACTAACACGCACGATGCCTAAACTTGTACATTCTAGTATAATATAATATTTTAAATGACAGTATGGATCAGTCAACCTAAGCAAATATTACTCCTAATTTTCCAGGTACACTTTAATATATTAAAACATTACACCAGGTGTTGTCAATAATCACAAATTCATATCAATAAATTTCAAATTGTCCAAAACAAGTGTCTTAAGATGGCCTTAGATCTTGAACCTGGCACATTTCTTGAAGAAGTCCACGAGGACATTATGTTAAAAATGATTAAAGCAAATATCGCAGATTTGATTAAAAAACATTACACTAAAATGACTAACATCCCGACTAACCCAATCATAAGACATGTAAATAAAACCAAATATGCCTCGAGGAAACGTAAGTTCATTTTACCAATGAACTTCCAAAACTGATTTTATTTTTAAAAATTAAATTAAATTTCTAATAATCCACTCAATTCAAATTTGGTTTTACCCAAACAAATTGTTATTTAGTGTTTAAGCATTATATTTTGTAACTGTTTTGTTAATATTGCGTTTTATCGTTGTTATTATTTATTAATCTTCAAATTTGTAAATGGGTTTTTATTTTTTATCTCATTCTCTCTATAATTCGACGGGCTCGACTAAGAGTAATATGACTCGGGATATTACCTTTTTAACTTTTTCTCATTTTATTATTTAATTAATTATTGCGCATATTCTGACAAAAAAATCACGATTCTAGTGCTTAAATTGAGAAAGATAGGTTTTTTCTTATGGGGTACGTTTCGAGTTATCGCCCACGGGAGAAAAAATTTGACGCTCGAGTAATACGAACGGAGACATCGCCTTCTTAGTCGTTCATTTGCTAAACACTGTAGGCGATATCTTCAGGTAGCTTAGTCTTCATTGCGCACACCGACACCATATACGTGTGAACAATCATGTGTGTATTAGTAACCAATAAGACACGGCTATGACTCCCCACCACCATCACTATCAGTCCCTTTCTTCCTGCCTTATAATACTCATACAATACTCACCAACAATTACACATTTCAAAAAAGTTTCAAACATTTCAGGGATGGCGCAATACTTCTTCTTATTCACGATCATTTGTTTAAACTCTACTTTACTAAAATAATTTCATTTTTACTAATAATTTAATATGTAAGTAATAATATCTTTATAAAAAAGCTTCTGATATTTCTGATTTTTTTGTGTTACTGAACCATCGATGTAAAAAATAACAACCAATACAAATGCGATTCGAGTAATTGCTGTCGTCATTTTCTGTGACAAAAAATCAAATGCACAATAATTAATAAAAATACATCCACTATGTAAAGCGTGTAAAATTTCACAATGGAAAACAATATTATTAATAATTGTATCAAAAGTCAAAAGAACAATATAATCGTGTTTCAATTTCCATAATAAGTGGTTTCGTGATTAGTAAATATTGAAGTTATGCAGGCGGGGTCTTTTTGTACCAATCGCATGTGTTTTAACACTAAACAATCTGTGATTAAAGTTATGTAAATAATTAAAGAGCGATTGGAATCAAAGCAGAATAATATTATGCAAGCGTTATTTTTGACCGGATTAAATCGTCCGAATTTTCGAGTATCCGTAGTGCGAATGTATGGATTTAAGCCTAATGGGTGTCGATTTTTCAGCAGTTCCGCAGTAATTATTTCATAATTAAAGTTTAACAGTTAGTCACCGTGAAATGGACATAAATTTTGGGTGGTTATTATTATTGTGTCGTATGGAAATATAGCGTGCAAGAAGACACTTAAAATTGTACACAGACAAACTTTCCTGCCCTAACACATTAACTAAATATTTACTATGAACTATGCATGCGTATGATCCAGTGGCGGCTCATGATAATTTATACTGTCCGCAAAAAAATTAGGAAGAATGTGGCATACTAATTGAGAATAATATAATATTTTCACAAGCGATTTTATATATTCTCCCATATATAATCCCATCTCCCATTTTTCAAAAAAACCCCTCGGGGCGTACATAAATAAATTTTTGTCACAACTTCAAAAAAAAATATTCTCGGTAAGTTCAAGTCCACCTTGTATAGCTTTTAAATAGCTAAATTGAATATGTGCTCAATTATAGAATACTTCAGTATTATATATATATATATATATATATATATATATATATATATATATATAACTCTTTCTTTCATATATATATATATATATATATATATATATATATATATATATATTTATATACTTATATATTCTGTCATAATTATTCTCATAAGCAGTCATTTCTATAATTTAATTTAACATTTTGTTCGTGTTGAATTCGTGGTTATTTTTCCTTAGAAAACCTCTATATCTTCTTCAAAATTAAGTACGGTATGAAAACTGGTATGAAAAACTATCAATGTTAAAATGTATGACTGATTTGAACGGAAGTTTAATAATACAAATAATTTTAAATATTTAAGAGTGTACTTTATAGGTAAAATATTTGCTTGTATCGTTCGCAATTTTGTAAACATAAACTCAAGTGTGAGAAGTTAAATTATTTAATATACAAGGTGGAGTTTTAATCAGTGATAAAATTTTTAGTTGAAAATAACATAATGATGACGATCTGTAAAATTATTTACAATCTTTAGAATTGGAAATGTACCCAAATTTTTTGTTGATGTTAAACAAAATTTAAAATTTATTTGTATTGATTAGACATTTTGTTGTTCCAGTGGTCGGCCACAAAAAGCCAATATTTAGCCGTTATAAAAATATTATTATCAATATTTAACCAGCGTAATAGCTACAAATACTGTGATCATGGGTTCAATAAAAAAAAATGATTCGACCTAGATAATATTAATAAAATCCCGATCGACGGTTACTCTGATTTTCTATATTATAAGGTGATTATTAAGACTTGTAAATATAAAAATATTTTCTAACCTAGTTTCTTACACTTGTCTCTAATAATAATTCTGTTCATGTGCGTGGAAATAATAGTTCTATTTTATTATCCCTTTGGTCTTAAAAGGTTAGAGTATCATCCTCGGTTTAAAATAGACTAAAGCACACACACGTGAGTAAATATTATTATGAAGATATCGGCTTATAGGCAAGTGTTAACAACGTCTAGTGATTAAATAATTTTGTACATAGAAATTGAAATTATACTTCGATAGTTTATCAATCTGGCAGAAGTAATATTATAACAAAGTTGTTATCGGAAAGATATCATTTCATTTGATATCTCACGCATAAATAGTTTGAGGATGAAGTTTCGCAATAATATAAATCATTCAGTCCCGAATTAATTATGATGTAGTGAGTTTGCTCGGTGGCAAAGTGGGTTAGTGGTGTGTAGTTTGAGTAGTAAAAACATAACAGTTTTGTTATTGTTAGTCTAAAGCTAAAGGGTTCTAGCCTAGGCAATATTTTGACAGGACGTCACGCCAACCTCTTAAACTTTGTCTATTATTAAAACTTGAATCAATAACTAATTTTATATGAAATACAAAAAAATATGTGAACACATGTCTTTATAGTTTTTCTATAATGCGACGCTTTAAATAATATATATGACACCAAGAAGAAGAACCTCGTATTACTTTATTTATCACGACTGGGAGGTCGTGAATAATATTATTAAAATCCTTGTAAAAACTTATAATTCAATAAAACTATTGTATAAAGACACAACAACGTGTTAATTAATTGTCTGTTGGTGATCTTAACTATTACTAGTTACACAGACTTAATAATCAGTATTTACCTTACAATACAGGAAATTAGAGTAATTATTAAATACGTGTTGTGTCAACAAGAGGCTAAAAATATTCTGCCCATATGCGATTAATTGAGACCGAAATGGATATGAAAAGAAGTGATTTTTACATCTATTTATTTATATACTCCTGATATATGATATTTAAAAAATAAAAACATTAATCATTTTTCCGTTTCCATTTTAGTAAAAAAAAAACAATATCATATTTATTACTGATATTGTATTTTAATCCTATTATTCTGTAATAATTGTGAGCAATTCAATTATTGGTATATCCATTATTATATATTTAACAAAGTAATAGCTGAAGGGATAAGAAGCGTGGCTACAAATAATGTGCTCATGGGTTAAAATCCCGTCTTAATCCCGTTTTTAAATTGATTTGATCGATTATTACGACTGGGACATCAGGAATAATATTAATAAAATCATGATCAATCGTCGTGATCCAGATTTACTCTGATTTCCTGTATTGTAAGGTAAATACTGATTATTAAGTTGGTGACGTGTGTAACTAGTAATAGTTAAGATCACCGACAGACAATTAATTAACTAATATTTGTTTCTAAAAAAACAAAATTTGTAAAAACCTTCTCAAAAAATAAATGTAAAATTCACTTCCTTTCATACCCATTTTAGTCTCAATTAATCGCATATGGCCTGAATATTTTTAAGTCTCTTATTGACACATGTAGATGTACATTTTTAACATTTAATTTAACTCCACTTATCTAATTATTATTTTTAAGGGTTTAAAAACAGCCACTAGTCAACTTTTGATTGAGGATATAATATGGTAAAAAAAACTTTATTCACTTAATTACATTATTGTATCACGCTGCAGTACCACCAGAGCATTACGGGAGATCCCAAGTCGTAGTAATGATAATGCAACACCAGTCACTTAATAATATTAGAACAACTAACTAATTTTGTAGCTTGGTTCACCAGTTAATGGCAGTTATATTTTTCCCTTACCTAAAAAGCTACTGTAATTTTTTACTAATTCTCATTAAACAATACCTCAAATGTGTAATTATTTTTTTTATTAATAAATTGTGTAGAATAAAATATGTAAATAGTTTCATTGAAAATTATCACTCGGTGGTGGTTTATCACAAATTTAACTAATTAATTTATTATTAATTAATACCGTAAAGGGTTGCTATAAATCGACATCCGTTTTGGCAAAACACAGTGCTTGTGTAAATGTAAATATGAGTTAATCAAAGCAACTTAAGACAAAGACGGGGTTTGGGGGGTGAAAGTTTCGGCGACTTTAGAATGATCGTTTTATCGCCAAATACAAAGGGTTGAGGGTGAAAAGTGCCACTCGCAATAGTTTAAGGACTAAGTTTCGGGAGACGTAAATTTTAATCACAATAATTTGTATTGTTTTAATGAGAACCGAAGCTGATTATTGACATTCGTAAATCAATGATTTTTTTGTTGAAAGTCGATAAATTGAAATGCGATAGTTTTGCTCTCGGCTATAATAATATCCCCGAAATATGCTTCACCCATGAAGTTGCTTTCACGAGCTATTAATTCGACTGTATTGTGTTAAAATATGCTTCGGAAGTATGTAGAACTCAAGAAGTAATTAGAAAGCGATATAGTTATGTATTTGAGACTAAGTTTCGAAGGGTTTCCAGTGAAAGTTACGCAAGACTTCGCATAATAATATATATATTACAAGAATAACGCATAACCAACGGAAATTAACTAGTTTCTAAGCATTAATTGATTCTGTAATAAGATTTTAAATAAGTACACGACCCAATTAAACCACCTGTGTGAAAATAAAAAGGAGCGATTGTTAATTTAAAAACTTCACCTCTTATAATAAGAGATTTATTTATTCGTATAATTATTCTGAAACGTATAGGCGTAGAAGCAATTATAAAGGTGCATTGGTGAGTTTGAACAGGAAATTTAAATCTAATTGGTTCTAATCCCGACAGGTGTTAGTCGATAATTAAGCTCTAAAAGGGATGGTATTAATATCATAATATTTTTTTCATATATATTACGGTATTACAAATAGGTTATTACACGCGATTAATATTAAGGTAAAGCACCAGGTTCGATACCGATCTTGACACGTACACGCACTATTAATAATAATCTCGCAATTAGTAATTGGCCTAAAAAGAGTCATTTTATATATAAACGACTCCATATTAATTATTAATGTAGTCCACTTTTCGACCTGTCAAGTATTATTTCAGGGGACAGTTTTGCTTTGTGCAGTTTCAGCAAACAATGCTGTAAAGCAACTCAATTGTGGCACCGAAATTTCAAAATGGCCATTGCAAATTTTACAAACAAACATCTGTTACCTCGTCCTACTTTACATTTTATATACACTGAAAAACTAAATAAAGTTTTCGCCGCACTGTGTTTGTGCGGAAAATACAATTTTGTTTTTGATACAATTTTAACGTACTGAAAAGTAAATAAATAAAATTGAATAAAATAATCTTATCACTAAGCCAACCATAATTCATATTTTTTGTATAAAAAAAAATGTTTTTTTTAATATATTATTGTGATTAAAGTAGTTTCAATAAAGCGCCTTGATTAAAATAAGGTTTCAATTTAACCTACTTCAATAAAATATTAACCACAACCTTAATTCTAACTAAACTATTCCTATGTATGAAAAAAGAATTAAATTTATAATTAAAAGCAATGAATTTAGATCTATAAAAGTGTCATGCGTATTATTTTCATACATTGGAATGCGCATATTATATATATACAGACACGCGAGTTGTGGCCACCTGCAACACCGTAGTCTCTTAAATCCGACCCTAGAGAGCAACAACATTTTTCTTACAAAAATATCCTCATTATCATGTTAATTGTTTACATAGTGATAATTTTTTTGTACTTGCAAGTTGCTCAAGCAATTTTTATGATGCACATATTAATTGAAAGACGTTGTAGTATTATAAGAAAGATCAACAAGTGACAGATTAACAGTACGAGCAGTACAAGCAGCGCCCCAAGCGGCTGTCATACGAAACCTTTGGTGACAAATTCATCTTTGTCTCCCATGCTTTTGACGTCTTTTCAAGTTATAACTATTGGCATCTCTATATAATATGTATCAATTGAATTTTATCTATAGAAGCGGCATACAATATTCCACCATACTTTCGAACGTGGCCGGTTCCAAGTACAATCTCTTATAAAAATTAAGTTTACGTCACGCTATCGCCCAGTTATAATCTAAAAGTATCCTAATACGATCCACTCAACTCAAATTTGGTTTTACCCAAACAAATTGTTATTTAGTTTTTAAGCATTATATTTTGTAACTGTTTTGTTAATATTGCTTTTATCGTTGTTATTATTTATTAATATTCAAATTTGTAAATGGATTTTTATTTTTTTCCCATTCTTTCTTTAATAAAATACTATTACTCATGTCAAATTTAAATAAAACATTCTCATGTTAGTTATAGGTAAAACGATTTATATACTCTGTACATCTAAGTCTATTTCCAAAGATGTATTGTTCTATCAATCAATGTAAAAACTTATGCATAATAAAGAAATTGTAATAATATCCTAATACGAGAAATACCTTCGAATTGGACCGAAATAAAAGCGAGATTTAATTCCCATGTTGTTCATTCTGTACCATATTTACAAATGTGTGCACGAGAGTCGAGGAAAAAAAATGATCGCGGTCATTTTCTCGTTTGCAATATGGCGTGGGAATAATCTTTATTACCGAATTAGACATCGAAGGCGCTAGGGGTTAAATAAATATCACATCTCAGCCCCCCGATTTAAAAATAAATTACATCCCCTTTTTGGTGCGGGCTATGAGGGTGGTGGGTGGTAATTGGTGAGAATAACGTCACCATGTTGGAATCACGTACATATTTACTACGCAATTAAGTCACCGGACACGCCTTCAAAAATGGCTTAGGAACCCCAAAATTCCAATCCGGAGCCCATTACACCACGTCCATATTTGAACTTGAAAATCTGGTCCTAATCGCCTATTACGAGCCACCCCTGCTATGCTTTTTACAATTACAATATGTACAGGGGCTTTTTCAGAACACTTAATCTAAAGGCGTTAAACTTAGTACAGGTACTCAATGATACTGATATTATATAATATTTTTGAATGATTGAACTTAATTACTAGCAGTGCTGAGTAGAATTCTAATACAGTAATAAAATATTCAATATAATTGGCTACAAATACTGTGGCCGTGGGTTCAAATCCCGCTCAAGTCAAGTTAAAAAATTGTTTTATAAAATCATAAAATTTATCAATAAGAATACAGATAATATAAAACTCATAATCTGATTGGCCGGATTTGGAAAAGAGCATGTTTGATACTAAAATATTTTGGAATAGTATACTTTTGATTTTAACGCTGATGGTTTCAATAAAACTTGAAGAATTAAAAAAAATATATATTATCATATTGTATTCCTTGTACCCAGTACTTTAAGTCTGTATACTTATATTTTACTGTAATTGCTCAGGGGATAAGAAGCGTGGCTACAAATACTGTGGTCGTGGGTTGAAATCCCGCTCAAGTCAAGAATTTTTAAATTGATTTGATCGGGAATAATATTAATAAAATACCGATCAATCGCCTTGATCCAGGCTTACTCTGATTTCCTGTATTGTAAGGTAAATACTGATTATTAAGTCTGTGTAACTAGTAATAGTTAAGATCACCGACAGACAATTAATTAACACGTTGTTGTGTCTAAAAAACTGTCTCAAAGGCTCCACCGGGCGTAAAATAAAATAAAATAATAAGAAGTATTTAACTTGACACGTGCTTTTCTAATATTTATTAATTTTTAATCACGCGTGAGAGATTTGAGAGGCTTTGACAAAAGGTTTATGGATTAGTAGTGAAATATTGATCGAATACAAGAGTACAACACAAGTGTTATTATGAGCGTCCAACTAAAATATACACAATCCACACCCGACTAATTCTAATTCCATTAAAATCACTTCCCATCAATTTTCCCATTACACATGTTGAAATTGATGAACTTATAATTGAAAATATTTGTAGTTTGTCGTGTGTTTGTGAATGTACCGCACTGCTGCATTAAAACACTGCAATGCAATTGATTTGCAAATAAATTGTATTGTATAATTTGCGGACGTCTCTCAAAGAAAAGTTTCACGAATAGACATGAAAGATGAGTCGTAGTTTTGAATTACGTAACTGAAAGCTCAGCCAAAGCAATACATTAATTGATATTTGAATGTCTTGCAAAAGCAAATTGGATCCAGACAAGCTTAGCAAGCACTATTTGCTATTATCCTCAGACATTCAATGCACAATTCAAAAACATAAAGCCATTTCCTTTCACCATCACAATATCAAGAACTTTGACCACACAACAGTCAAATATATTGTTATTTGTATCCTTTTAAAATATATGATGATATTATTGGTTATTATGACTGGAAGATTGGGAATAATATTTATAAAATCCTGATCGATCGTCTTGATCCAGGTTTACTCTGATTTCCTGTATTGTAAGGTAAATACTGATTATTAAGTCGGTGACCTGTGTAACTAGTAATAGTTAAGATCACCGACATACAATTAATTAACACGTTGTTGTGTTTAAAAAACAAAATTTATAAAAACCCCTGGGGTTGTGGGGTGTGTTTCTTAATAAAGGATAAACTCATCTTAATTATAACAAATAATAAATTTAATATTTATTTATTGAATTTAAATATGTAAAGGTTTAATTTTCATCCTTCAAAAAAAAAAAAATTTATATATGGTTTTATAGGTCTATCATCAAATAAAACTTGTTATAAATTTTACATTAATATTTAAATACTTTATACGTCCGCTTTGATATTCTACCTTTGTTTGTAATGCGATCCACGTACGTCATAACAGAATAACAATATAAAAAAAAAACTTGCGGGAAAAAAGACTATTTTTTTCTATAGTTCTTTAAATACAATAAGTATTTTAAACGTATTAAGGACGTATTTCTAGATATAGATATTTAATAATTTTGCGCCTAATTCTATGCAATCCGATGAAAGGAATTGTTTTTTGCCAAATTGACCAACTTTATAAGTAAAAAAAGCATAAAAACTTTGTATAAAAATCGCTTGACTTATTTTAAAATAGTTAAGTAGATTATGCGTTTACATACATATTTTATTAAAATTATTAATATATAAATTTTGCTGAATTATTCAAATGAATATTTTGACTAGTCTAATCATAAAGGCAACATTTGCCGAATAATAATTCATACAATTATTGCAATATACGAGATTTGAACACATGTAAACGGCCTACAGACAATATTTGAAATAATATTATTATTACGAATCTCGTACACGTGTTTCCAGCAATATTACGCCTTTATTGAATTTAATATTTAAACGAGATTGTTGGTTATAAACTTAAGAGTAGTACTCTGATTTCCTGTATTGTAAGGTAAATACTGATTATTAAGTCGGTGACCTGTGTAACTAGTAATAGTTAAGATCACCGACAAACAATTAATTAACACATTGTTGTGTCTAAAAAACTAAAATGTGTTAAAATCTTCTCAAAAATACCCTTCGGGGCGTATGGAAATAAATAAATGATTTTAGCTTTATATTATCAAATATTTTTTTTCCTTCTTCTCAATATGTTAATAACCCTACGCTTTTAGCTTGAATATATCCCATATTTTAAATTATTAAACCGATTCATTACATTGATGTGTAAACTCTACTTGGAACATCTTATCAGTTTGAGTGTTTAATCTATAATATTTTTGCAGGGTTGGTCAAATCAGATGGCCTCTACAGATAGGAACAATTGCTGTTAATCATGATGATATGGCTGGCTTTGTGCTGGACTTTGTTCCCGAGATTATCCCTGTTTTTATTGAAGGGATTAGTGTCCTGATTCCACGTTTCCAAGCTCCACAAAGCGCAGACTATTGCCTTCAAAACCTACCCCAAAAATTGAATATATATTTAAAAAATTGACACTACAAAAATGCAGACGCTGTTCGATAAGATTATGATTTGTATAAAAATTGCCTTTGATATTATTAAACGACAATATCAAGAAAATCATCACGAATTAAATAGAAAAAAAATAATATTTATAATTGTAGTTTAATTTGCGGTGTGTCCAGTTGTGGCTTATTAAGAGTAACTAGTGGATCTGTTCCATTTGTATGAGTAGTTTTTTTCTTTTTTATCCCAACTAATTGGATAATTATATATCACTATAGTAGAGCAGAAGTTTTATAAGCTAACTTTCCTATGAAGAAATCACAGTCGAAGAATTTACACAGGGATATTATTTTGATCCTCGTTTCATAATATAATCATTCTACAAATTTGCTTTTGATAAACTAATTAGCAGACGACTATTGTGAAAATGATTATTTCAGTATTGTCTTTAAAGTTCTTGTATGCAATAATCTTATTAGATTTAAAATAGGTCTTGATTCATATAAATAAAATATGTTTCTTTATTTTAATATAGTATAATTCAAGTGGGTGTAATGAAAAATATTTAAAATATTCAAGCTCTGCACAATTGCTTTTATTATTTGATTTCAACTCTCTGATATTTACACAAAATATTATATGATATACATCTACACTTATCATACATCAATTATTATATTATTCATGGGACAAACTATAAACTTGAATGCAAATTTAAAAAAGAGTGATTTTATTTTATTAAAAATTAGAATGGAATAATACATTTTACCGAACAATAAAAAAATTGGAGCCGTCCAGTGCTCTGTTTTTTTTCCACCCTTTGGTCGAGGTTTGATCATAATAAAAACTATTTAAATAAAATAGTTAATTCACAAGACAACGTTTCTTTTTTGTTTACTTTTATTAACAAACTAAATATGCTCTTTATTTATTTTAATGGTGATCATGTATTTTGTATAAGTATAGCATTTGTTTTCTTCTTTAATTATTTTCGTAAACATAATAATGAAATTTGGCATATTGATGTAAAAATACAGTAACGACTAAATGTATATAAATAAATTAAATTAAAATAAATGACATATGGTAATTATACTGTAAAATTATTGTGGAAATTACAAATAACAATTTTCTTTAAATATAACTTTCATAAAATAGTTATGTGTAAATAAGCTTCTGATATCAATTGATACAACTTGGGTTACAATTACAAACCGCATATTTGATTCATTTTTTGTTGATTAATATGTACTATTAATGCTTGTATATAATATAAAATTCTCTAAATTTTGTAGTCTCTTCGATATTTGTAAATGTAATGGATTTATCCGACAGCAATCTATTTATGAAACATCCCAGCGGAGAAGTCCGTAAATAGGGCAGTAACGATTTGAGGGTTGTGATGATGATGTCACCTTGACCTTGAATATAGGATGGTGGTTTGTTTTTATGGTTTGTCCCCATGGGAGAACTTACCAATTCGATTTGGTCCAATTTTCCCAACGACATGTTTAAGAAGTCCCCTGCGATTCGTGTAATGCATTTTTAGCTAAGCGAAAACGTCAAAATCGATTATAAGCCGTCAACACTAAAACGTGATTATCTTGTGTAATAAACTGAAAGGGGAGTTGCTTGAAAACTTTACCAAACAATTAAAATTTAATTTTATTGGGTCACACATTGGGATTATTTTTAGACCAATCTTGACTACTTGAAATACTCTTCATATGACTTATCTTAATTTTTTTTAATGTTGATATTGTTAACTTCTTGGTGGAATTCCATAATTCAACCGAGATTCTTCAGAGACTCTGAATATGACTACAACTCCAATCCTTAATAAAACAATTAACAAATAACAATTTTCGTAAAAAAATCATAGAGAAAAGACTTTTAAATTTAGCATATTTGACATATTATAAAAACAGATGATTATTGTAAAACCTCAAACCAACTAATAAACCTCTAGTAGCATTTTTTGCTCACAGTTTCTTAACCGTAAAAATTAATATAACATAATAATGATTATGATTTTTTTTCTATATACGCATAATGGGCTTTTAAAATATATAAAGTTTATGAATAACTACAGCACTATGAAGTTAATCAGAAAGTTAAAAGAATTGTAAGGTAACTACGACGTGGCAACGAATTTGCCCACCTGAATGATCTCTTTTCCACCAATTCTGCCACCTACAGGGCTTGTTTAGGAGCGACTTTATATAGTACCATATAAATAATTGCTTCCTACACCTTACTCTATTTACCTTAATTTTATTTTATATGCATTTTTATTAAACTATAATTTATTTTTTATCTATATACTTTCCATTTTTACTTTTGTTTTAAATATTTTTTTAGAAGCTCTTATGAGCGTTTAAATGCAAATAAATAAACAAAATTAGTTTATATGCAAATAAATAAACAAAATTATTTATAAATCAATCGGTGATTAACACAAAATTTTGTCGTTGAGTTATATATACCAATTTTTTTCTCTTAATGATGATAATTGTTAAAACATTGTATCAAAATATTATTTAAAAAGATATTATATGAAAACATAAATTTATTTATTTATTTAAGCCCCAAGGAGCATTTTTTATGAGATTTTTAGACACAACAAAGTTTTAATTCAATGTCTGTAATGTGACCTTAACTATTACTAGTTACACAGGTCACCGAATTAATAATCAGTATTCACCTTACAATACAGGAAATTAGAGTAAACATGGATTACGAAGATGAATCGGGATTTTATTAATATTATTCCCGATCTCCAAGTCGTGGTAACCGATAAAAACACGCTGGTATTTGTGAATATATTTTTTTATTAATAACTTAATGAAATATAACAGGGCAAAATTGTTACCAAACATTTTTTATATGTAAAAAGAACTCCAAAACTTTGATTTGATGTGATAAAATTAATATAAATATTATGCTTATGTTGCTGTAAAGTAAGTGGGCTCGGGTTCACTGACTTAAAAAATGTATAAATATTTTCATGAATAATATAGAAAGTGTCAGGATATTATGATCGTGTGGGTGGTTTGCAATTAGTTGGATTTATGAGGGAGTGAAAAATAACTTTTGGTCAGGCTGGGTTCGTAATGACGCCATTAACTTGTAACTGTGACCATAGATGTTACTGATTTATGTCCGTCACTTATATTTATCACCAAACTCGTTATTAATATCACTAGTCCATGCCATCGAAAATCATCAATCTATCGCCAACGCATTACTTTTTTAAATATATACTAATTAATTAGTCATTGCGTACAAAAAATCCGGCGCCGATAAACTCGTTAACCAATCGGCGGGGTTTCCTCGTTTTTGCTCAGGGTTAAAAACGAGTCCCATTGTCCTTTAGCAATGAATATAGAATAAAGTTGTGGTAGATAGATCTAGTTTTGTAATTTAGGTCAAGTCTCTCTGGCTTTCCCCGGAGACCAGGTCCGAAGAGATGGAGAACCAATTATTGGCGCCGCCCACTATTTTCCACTAATATCGGATAATTCAATCAATCATAAATGATCGATAATGACATCAGACCAGGGAAAATTAGTAAATAGACTGTAGCATTCGTCACTTATTTGGAAAGTATGTAAAAAAAATATAAATTGACGATATTGCTTAATAAAGGCCAAAGATGTGTTTGTTTGAACCTTTAAATATATATTTCATTATGGTGGGAAATCAATCAAAAAATTACGTTCGCATTAACTTTCAACAATAATTGACTATGAGTCAGTTAGTTCAAGTCGTTTTAAATCGCATGCTACGTGGCAAGAGATCGTTCATATCTCGTGTCATATACAAATATTACGTTTCTTCAGTACGTGTCAAAGCTATAGCCGAGCGTGTGTATCCGAAGCATTCAAGAGAACTTGTATACATCTGGATTTTGACAGCTAGTAGCTCGAGCTAAGTCTTGAAGAAACGCATTTGGCGCGTAAATCACCGAGTGACCGGGCCTTTAAGTTATAAAACACACATTTTGACACACAATGATAATTTATTAATAATTTTGTCGACGACGCCTCGGTGGAATCATATGTAATAATTATTACATTAATATATAAGAAGAAGAATAGAAAAGATGTTCAATTGATATCATTATAAAATTTTATAATTTTGAAATAATTCATTCGATTCCAGTTTGGTTTTACCGAAGCATTCTGTTATTTACTTTTAAGCATAAAACTTTGTAATTATTTTTGTTCATGTAGAGTCTATTCTTGTTATTGTTTATTAATGTTCATATCTGTAAATGAGTTTTTATTATTTAATGTCTCTCTCATATTATCAAATAAAAATGTTTTTAAAATTCTCATGTTAGTAACAGGTAAAAAGATTTATATATTCTGTACACCTAAGTCTAATTCATAAGATTTTTTGTAGTAAATGAACAATGTAAAATTCAAATAAAATAAATAAATTGTTATACTATTAAAAGACGTCAAAAACATCGGAGACAAAGATTAATTTGTCACTAATCACAGCTTCTTCTACCGCTCGTACTGTTTATCTGTCACTTATCTACACCCTCTTCCACTTAATATGGTAAAGTGCGTGAATTAAAGTTACTTAATATATTCAACGACAAATAATATGTCACTATGTTAACAATTTACAAGATCTTGAGGATATTTTTGTAAGACCAATCTTGTTGCTCTCGAGTGTCGGATTTTAGGGACTACAGTGTTGCAGGTGGCCACAGCCCGCGTATGTGAGAAGAATATTTATAATATGCTCATTTAGTAGTGCCGGCTAAGTCATAATGTATGAAAATAATACGCATAACACTTTTAAAGATATAAGTTCATTGGCTTAGATCCTTAAGTACATTTTTTTTTATCAATAAAGAATTTTATTGATAGTAGCAGAGACCAATGGTTTCAAAACAGGTTATAACTATTAAAAAAAAACAAAACTTCTATAAAAATAAACATCACGTTACCGTTCAGAATTAACCTTTAAACAAAACTGACCTAGGATTTTTTTATACAAATGCTCTTGTATTGATAATAATTCGTTGAAATATTCTCTTTACGTGATATTTTATTTTTGAATATCAGCAAATAATATAGAAATATATACCCATACAATGTGAAGGGAAACTAAACTGTTATTAGTGCGACTATGTCCTAAAAGATAGTGAATCCATTTGCTTACATGGTCAAACCCAAATGTTTTTACATCATTGGCTTCCGCAGATAAAACCCATGCAAAGTGGCATTTTGAAAATTTCCCTAGCCGTTTTTGAATATATTTTTTAATATGTATTTATAATCAAAAGTGGGCGATGGTACAGAAGGTTGAATATTTGCCATAAGATACTTGAGTCCTAGAACATTGGGTTAACCGACCGCGAGCCCTAATAAGTAAAATGACTAAACCACCCTCATTATATATACGTATAATACTAACTACAAAGTATCACTGCTTAATTATATTATTATTTTAAAATTATACATACAAAAATTCAAATTTAAAAATTAACAATAATATAATAATTTGCTAGTAGTTAAATGCTTTATATTATAAAAAATATAGTCTCATTTTTTATTACAAAAGTATTCTTAATCCCAGGAAAGTGTGTAAGATTGAAATTAATGGAGGACGATAGCCAAAGTGTCACAGCCAGAGATGTGCCAAGGACAAACGAATGTTATAGTATTCTATTCTAAATTATTATGAATGCAATCATCGTCGTCTTGATCCAGGTTTACTCTTCTTCCTGTATTGTAAAGTAAATACTAATTATTAAGTCGGTGACCTGTGTAACTAGTAATAGTTAAGATCACCGATAGACAATTAATTAACACGTTGTTGTATGAAAAAAAAACAATGTTTTTAAATACCTATAAATTCTATAGAGTGTTCTCAGGTCGAATTTACTGGCAAGTCTTGAAATATTTAATTGAAAAATAAATTAAACTAAAAAAGTCACTTTTGTTATAATTTTGGGTGAGATTCAGATGAAAAAAATTAATAATATGTATTCAAATAATTATATTTATGAACAATTGATTAATGATTTGAATAACCGAGATTCGTATTCACTAAAAATTAGAAATTATGCGACTAACAAGGACATATTTTACAGGTAATTTTCATTCATATTGAATAAAATTAATAACATTGTTTATTATATATAAAATTAAAACTAAGGTTTTCTGGTATTCCAAACGACTGTTTTCTCTTAACTGATTTGTGATCCAGGCCAACGTTCAAAAAAGCCGGGCAATTTTTATGGTGACCATATACGAGATATTTCACTCGAACGTGTGTAAATGATAGAATCAATCTATCAGATACCAAACGGAGACAGGTGATTTGTGAGTAGGTATAGGTGAGTGTTTCCACGTGCAAGATAATATAAGATGTTAGTGAGGGGTGGCTTCTGGTGGTCTTGTTCCAGTGGTTCCTGTCAGGATGTCTCCCTTGAGGATACCATGACTCTGTTCCGCTTGATGCTCAGCTCTCGTTTTCTCCGACTCTTTATGAGTCGATTTGTTTCGCCAGCTCCTGGATTGTGGATAAAAATGTCACATCTCAAACAAATCCCCTACTACAATGTACTCCACAGTGTCTCGAATATAGAAAACATTTGAATCTATCCATCACCACATTTAAGGAAAAAACTATATATTTTTTTAAATATTATATACCGTGACGCCTTCCCTTTTGGCGGGAGTCCCTTTATAAGGGGTTGGCCAGGCCACCTTGGCCTTTACGGGAGAATATAGTAGAGATGGTTTCCCAGGCCACCACACAGCAATAAGTACTTAAGATCTAGTTTGCTAAGCTAGATCTACCAAGTGACTCCGGTGCCGTGAATCGAACCCGGAGTCTTCACTCACGAATCCGTTACACTAACCACTGGGCCACAAGGCGGCACAAATATTATTATTAAGAGAAAACAGTCGTCTGGAATACCAGAGAACCTACATCTCTAATAGAGCTTTTTTTTAGACACAACAACGTGTTAATTAATTGTCTGTCGGTGATATTAAAATTTTACTAGTAACACAATGATTTATTTTTGCACTTTATGATTGTTTTAAAGCTAAGAATATGGTAATTAGTTATAGTAGTGGGATAGTTTAATGGTTTGAGTTAAAACCGTTATAACAACTTGTTGTATCTTATCGCTGTAGAGTAAATGTCCATCTTTAAACACATGCAGAAGCGAACTAATTTATCACAAATGGCTGTGAGTTTTGCGGTGTAACCAATAATGACCGTTAGTAAATTATTTTATGAGCAGCAGAAGAAAATACGATAAATAGGGTCTGAAATAAGTAGCTTTTTTAGAACAGCGTGTTAATTAATTGTCTGTCGTTGATCTTAACTATTACTAGTTACACAGACTTAATAATCAGTATTTACCTTACAATACAGGAAATCAGAGTAAACCTGGATCAAGACGATCGATCAGGATTTTATTAATATTATTCCCGATCTCCCAGTTGTAATAACCGATCAAATCAACTTAAAAATTCTTGACTTGGGTGGCATTTGAACCCATGACCACAGTATTTTGTAGCCACGCTTCTTAGCCTCTGCGCTATTTCGCTGGTATAAATAAACCCTTACTCCCAAGGACCCTAACCTAACCTAACCCGTTTATACTATTAATAATTAGCTGGTTTATTGATTAGTCCACTAATTGACAGTGATAGATTTAATTAATTAAGAGACTACGTTAATAACTCTCAAACAGAGCTGTTCTGATTTGTCTCGATTTTTTTTTAATTTGAGTAGGATTCGAACTCATGACCATAGTTTTAAAAATGCGCCGATCCCCAAAGCACATAATATAGGATTTTTCCAAGGAGTCCTGAAATATGAACGGCTATTTTTTCCCCTTTAAAATGTATTTTTTTATTACAAAATTTATAAACTTATAATAACTTCAATCCAATACAGGTAAAAGTCGTTTTACGGTTTGATTAACGCCGATTCCATATCTTAAAGAAGTCCACGAGGACAATAATTCAACAATGATAACTAACTTCCCGACTAACCCAATCATAAGAGATATAAATAAAACATGTCTCGAGGAAACGTAAGTTCATTTTACCAATGAACTTCCAAAACTGATATTATTTTTAAAAATAAAATAAAATTTCTAATAATCCACTAAACTCAAATTTGGTTTTACCCAAACAATCATTTATTTAGTTTTTAAGCATTATATGTTGTTATTGTTTTGTTAATATTATTTTTATTGTTGTTATTATTTATAAATCTTCATATTTGTAAATGGGTTTTAATTTTTTCCCATTCTTTCTATAATTTAATACTATTATTCATGTCAAATTTAAATAAAACATTCTCATTTTAGTTATGTGTAAAAAGATTTACACTGTACACCTTAGTCTATTTCGAAATGTATTGTTCTATCAATCATTGTAAAAACTTATGCATAGTAAAGAAATTGCAATATAACGCCGATTTACAATAACGCTGGTTGGTGCCTTTAAAAAAATTAAAAGCGGTGTCTGAAATAAATAACCTTTCAGAAACAACAATTTTTCTTTTAAACATTGCTCCACATGGAAAGTCAATAGATACTAATTTTAACGTTAAATGTTTTTGTTAATTTTTATTCGTTTTACGCCAGTGAATCTCAGAACGGAACCCCGGCGTAAAACGACAAATACCTATAATTCAAATATTATTATTGTAATTATTTTGCAAATAGTCTAAAATAAAGACCCCGATAATGTTTTAAATCAGTGACCCTTTCAAATACTGCCAAATGCTGTTATTTCAATGATTTCAGGAGAAAAAATCAATAAAAAAATGCAGCGTTTCTAATTGAAGCACTACACGATCAAAGCGTTATATTTTTATCATTTGATTAACGCTTAATATATATATATATATATATATATATATATATATATATATATATATATATATATATATATATATATATATATATATATATATATATATATATACTATATATATATATATATATATATATGGCTCTTTTTTATATAGTGACTTATTCCCCCCAAGTGTTGGTCCCAGCTATTAAAAATAAAAGAGTATCTTTTGGGGGTGATCGTTGCCCCGAAATTACATCCCCAATGTAGAATTATTTTGATGGCGGTCGACATGGCCGTGCTAGTGGTTATGATGGCATTCACACCCTAATGTAAGGACCTATTGCATTCTGAAATCACAAAAGAAAACCACTTCTTGTTGTCATACCTTCTTCAGAAATGCCCCACATAAAAAATAACGCATCCACCAAATATTATTATTTTTTTATTTTTTTTAAAATGAACTTCATCAAAAAAGTGTCTGTCAGTTAATCGGTCTTCAAAAACACTCATCGTGGTCATTTGTCAAGTTTTAGTTTTAAGTTTTCGAACGAGACAAAATGGTTTGCTAATGGTGCGATAAAAAGCTTTCAGCCAAAGGGCGTGTTTTCGTAATTGTGCCTAGCTGAAAATTCAATAACCAACTCATTGAAGCAATTTTTTAACCCTATTCGAGAATATTATCGGATTATTAAATTACACTCGGGTAGTTTGTATATTCAACATAAATATGGAAATCTACATTTCAAAAGGCCAAAATTATTTATTAATTGTATGAACCAAAAAATCATCACACAAAAAATATACCTCATAATTTCATTGCATCAAATAAAGTATCTCATCTGTAGGAGAAATAAACATGAACTTTTTAAATAAAATTTCAAAGAAAATTAACCTCTTAGTGATCTTTAATAAATTTTCATTAAAAACGGTTGGGGCAAAAGTCCCGCTACCATTTTGATTGCGCGCCATCTTGTTTATGTGACGTTTAGATCAGTTTCGCTTTAAAATAATGGATTCCCAGGCATACGTCACCGTAAATACGATAGTAGAGTTACTTAGCTACACTTATGATCCGTTTTTTGTTAGTTAATATCTCATCTGAGCCTCGGATGATGCACTAATTAACAAAAAACCGATCAAAAGTACAGCAAAGCAACTCTATTATCGTCTTTACGGTGTAAGTTTACGGCGACGCATGCCTAGGAAACCCAAGATTAAGCATTGTGTTGTGTAAACATCCCAATTTTATAATGAATAAATCAATGCCACTATAACGAGCAGAAATAGTGACAATTTTTATTTATAACGTTATAGGCAATTCAAAATGTTAGCAGGACCTTTAATCCACATGTTATAATGACCATGATTTAATGGCATTAGGTTGGTTTTATGAATATACCGATTTTTTAGTGTAACTAAAGCTCTTCTCTTATCTTTTGATAATTTTGTAATAAAGTAGTTATTGTTCAAGATACCTGGCCTTAACCTCAAAAAAGCAGAGGTGTTCATTGTGTGGCCCTTTTCTCACAGAAGAATAGACCGTCTCTCTCATTACCGTCACGCCTTTTTTCTCAATGCACTTCAGACTGAAAATAAAGTTTTTTTCAGGACCCCACACTTTCTATTCATCTCTTTTCTTCGAGAAGAAAGCTTGCCAGTTTAAATTGTGCGAGACGCCATAAAATTTGTCCCTTCACAATGCGGCATTAACAAGTCTGCGAGATTCTTCTTGCTCAAGAACGACTGAAATTTCAGTTTTCAGACAGCGGACAAACAATATGACAATTGAATTTGATCGGTTGAAATATTATATTGAACGTGAAATGCACAATGAAACCGCCAAGTAATCTTCATAATATTTACGACGTGAATTTTCACGGTGTCGACAATTTTTCAACACATAAGACAATTTATTTTATTGCCGTTTCGACCGTTTCAAGAACCACATATGCGATTTTATTACCTCCGGACACTTGTTTGTAAGGATTTTTATTTTCTTCCCCATTTCTCCACATATCCTTGTTAAATACAGTATAATTATCTTAAATTGAATTTTATGGCAGTGTCCTATGTTGTATTTATTTATAAAATAATTTTAATTTTGTTGTTATTACGTAAATATTATAGATATAAAAAAGTCAAACAGTATTGGAAATTTTATTGAATGACATATAATTCAAATAAATTCAGTTTTAAGTAATCAAATAAATTTATCATTTATTTCCCGTATTTATTTAATTTTAATATATTTTATAGTCTTTTATTTTTATTAAGTAAGTGGGTTCCTGTACTAAATTCTTCATAATTACTAATTCATATACAACATACTGTGTTTATAAGGTCAAATCCGACTAGAATAAAAAATACTACATTATATTAATAAAATCCTGATCGATCGTCTCAATCCAGGTTTAATATGATTTCCTGGATTGTAAGGTGAATATTGAGACGTTTAGTAGAAGAGCAAAGCCGCTTTGTCTATGAATTGTTATTGTAATACTAGGGTAATTTTAAATGAAATTTTCAATTTGTTGTTTTTTTATGTTCGACGGCAAACGAATTTGCGACGAATCAGTACCACATCTGAAACATATTAAGGACTATTTTCGTATATCTTCAATAATCAAATAGTCAACAATATTGGGAAGATGGACAAATTTAGAGATAATCAGTGTAATTTTTTAATATAACAATATTTTTTTAATAATACAAAATACATTCTTTAAAATTTTCGCTTTTCTATCGATAGGACTGCTGTATTGCCATGGCGCCTTGGGATTGATAAAATATATAGAAGCCGCGCAGTGCTCTAAAATTTTAAACAGTTGAAAACTTGTTTTTTTTTCCTCTTAGCCAATGCTTGACCAAGATATTTCAAAATAAGTTTTGAAATTTGCACTGGTTAAGAGAAGGAAAAAATAAGTTTTCAAATGTTTGAAATTTAAGAGTACTGCGTGGCTTGTATACACACACACACACACACATATATATATATATATATATATATATATATCTATATATATATATATATATATATATATATATCTATATATATATATATACTATATATATATATATATATATATATAAATACTCTATATATATATATATAGAAATACAGACATATAACATACACACACTTAGAAAATATATATTATCATTGTCGTTTTAGTAAATTTAATTGAATATTGTGTCTTAACCGAATTTGAATCATCTTTAAAAAAGCATGTCTGGGCATGTACATAAAAATAAATAAATAATTTATAAATTATGCTGAATTCTTTTATTCATGTTGTTATATTATCTCTATAAAATTTATTATATTGAGAAAACATTAGCTTTGTTTTAAAAATGATGTTTATACCTAAGTCCATCATCATATTGCTAATTAAAATGCCTTTTACCGGAAATTTGATTGTCCGACATGAAAATTTCAACAAGCCTGAGTTATAAAAACGAGTTCACATAGTAGAGATTCAGGAAGCTGGAGTTGGTGAATTTGTAAAGGCCTAGTGGTGACAACCAGAATAAATATTTAACAATGGTCAAGTCTCTGGGGATGGCAGAAGGATTTTTCCATATTATATTCTGCGTATACTAGCTCCGGCCAAATGTGCTTGCTCTTTCAATATATTTAATGACGTTTTTCATGCAACATGCATATGTACGCATTTATAAGTATAACTAAAAATTACTTTCAAATCCGCAAAACTAGTGGGAATGTAATATATAATAAAACCTATTTAACGCTTGGGTTTCCTAGGCGTACGTCCCGAGGTTTAGAAGAGGTATTAATTAGCAAAAACATTAAAAAAACAAGCAACTCTGCGATGTGCGCTTATGGCAGTGTACGCATAGGAAACCATTACTTTATTTTTATTAAATATATTGTGTAAGTGATTTTGCTTTGTGCTGTGATTGGTTGAAGTATTCATCCCCCAAAATGTATTGTACTTAGTCTATAATAATCGTGAATAATGCTTTTTCTCTGTAACATAAAGTCTTGGCTTTGGGTTGTAATTGGTTGAAGTATTCATCAACACCCCAAATTAGTAAAGTAACAGTTAGTCTAAAATAATTGAGAATGCACTAAAGCTCCATAAAATAATTTTAAATATTATCTTTTCTTTGTAATATAAATTTTAATATGTAGAAACTTTAAACAGCAGACAAAAAAATCTCATCCATATTTGATTTTTTTATTCAGGAGTCCCCCTATACAACCTTTATTTGGAATATGACTTAAGGGTATTATACGAAAAGGGGGTTGGATTCATTTAAAAAAAGAGATATTTAATGCCAATAATAACCAACAAAACCGAGCAAAAATATAGCAAAGCAAATCGTCTTTACGGTGTATGACGTACGCCTAGGAAACCATTACTTTACTGTGCCTAGAATCTCTTATATTATTTTTATTTCTCTAACGAAACGCTTCTCCAGAAATTCACTTCATAAGGTTTTTAATCACACAGTACATTATATAATCAAATTATTGTATATTAAGTTTTCTTTCAGTGAACAAACAAAGCCTTTACAATCTGTGTACAAGACATTTTCAGGTTTCAGGAAACGTCTTCTAATGTTGTTTTATTGTCCGCAAATACTAGCGATATTGTTAATTCAGTGTACATTTCCCTTACTTAATTGCAAGTGTATGTATAAAAATGTGCGCATATATATTTTTTCAGCGTCTGGCCAACCCTCGGGATATTTTCAGTCGGCATCCGTTCATAAATCAGAAGGAGGAAGTGTG
Organism: Agraylea sexmaculata; assembly: GCA_022606485.1. NCBI lineage: Eukaryota > Metazoa > Arthropoda > Insecta > Trichoptera > Hydroptilidae > Agraylea > Agraylea sexmaculata. The sequence goes on along the minus strand of JAGTTH010000116.1, from coordinate 23,663 downwards.
ATTTAAGCAAATGTACGAAGGAAAGGCTGAAGGAGTCGGTTGTGCACTCGTTAGCCTTCATATATATTATAAGGAAGATCGCATATGAACCCCAATATTATTACTACGTATTCATAATATCTGAAATCCATTTTTCATGCGTTTTTTCAGCGAGCCCGAGCTTAATGTATTAATATTACCAAATTTTACGTTATTTATTTAAACGATCGTGTTATGATTAGTCATGTATGCGGTAAATGATGATGATGACTTGGTTTACAATCCTTGATATTATGCATATGCATGTGTCTTAAGTAATGCACACAATACTATTATTCATCACAAAGGCAATCATCCTGTATTACTAAGATTGATGATATTGCGACTACATTAATACAAACACTATCATCCATTATCGAAATATTCTTTTAAATTCGATCAGGATTTCAACCCATAATTACAGTGTTTAAAGCTGAACTATGTATATTTCTACTTGGTAATTTATTTAATATAAAATGACACTCAGCTGTAATACAGACTACAGAGTCCAACATGAATTAATAATGTACTTGAGTCCATTATTACAGCCTTTGTTTGAAAAAAAAATGCTGAAAAGCAGCTTGAAATAAACCAAATATTTCAATAAAAAAGAGAGAATTTAAAACTAAGCTTTTAGAGGGAATTTGTAAAATATTTTATATTAAAAAGTGAGAATCTTTTGTTAAAAACTAATTTTGAAATTTGCACTGGTTAAGAGAGGGAAAAAATATGTTTTCAAATGTTTGAAATTTAAGAGCACTGCGTGGCTTGTATACATACATATATATATATATATATATATATATATATATATATATATATATATATATATATATATATATATATATATAATATACTTATAAGAAGAGATGTATTTTTAATTGCTATTTTTTTATAAAGTGAGAATATTGGTAAAACTAATTTTGAAATGTCTTGGTCAGAAGCATTGGCTAAGAGGGGAAAAAACAAGTTTTCAACTTCATTTAAAATTTTTAGAGCACTGCGCGGATTCTAAACATTTATCAATCCCAAGGCGCCATGGCAATACAGAAGTCCTATCGATAGAAAAAAATTTAAAGAATGTATTTTTAATATTTGTAAAAAAAATATTATTATATTAAAAAAGTTTCACTGATTATCTTTGAAATTTTCCCATCATCCCAATATTCGACTACATTTATCTAATTTCCATTAATAATAACGATGTGAGAATTTATAGCGTTGCTCTTCTACATTATGTCATTATCGCTGTGCTATAATACGCTGTAGTCATAGTCTGAAGCGATATTGGATTAAAATAAACCAATTGGATTGAGGATGAAAAATGTAGCTATATTTATCAAATACAAAAAAATTGTAACAGGCTAAAAAATATAAATTAGGGCATAATAATGGTTTTACTAAAAACATAGCCAGCGGCATAGTTCATCTTCTGGAATGAAAATATATAAATACATATATAGCTAAATGAAAACAGTGGTGTTAATTGGAGAGATGATTGAATCGTGGGGTGGCCAATAGTGACACGTGTCTCATTCAGTGAAAAGCGAAGCCTTCGGGCAAGGATGCCATAATTGTGGTCATCCTACTGAGGAATTCCAGCTCCAAGTTAACCTTCTCCAATATCCTTCTATTCTATTCACACTCTTATCTGCAAATCCAACAATAGGGGAAAGCCTCCCAAAATTGGCTGCTCTGAAGTTCATTATCACATAATAAAAATGTGTCAATTGTGTTTATAGATATATATTTTTTCTATCGCCTTTATTTAATATTTCAATATAAATAATAATATAAGGTGTTCTGATGAGAGATACTCTTGAAGAGAATTATATACTGATGACTTTACATTATTATTTTCTTAGCTCAGTGGATAGAGCGCAAATCAGAGGACGCATGTTCGAGTTCTTCACCAGATTGTTGATGTAACAACTAAGGTCTACTTTCTTCAACCGGTTTTAAATCTCGAGCTCGTATCATTTGGCGATTTACGCGCCAAATGCGTTTCTTTAAGATTGCGATGCGACTCGAGTCTCCTGTATGTATGTTCTCTTGAATGCTTCCGATACACACATCGGAAACGCTCGGTTATAACTTTGACAGGCGCTGAAGAAACTTAATATTTGTATATGACACGAGATTTGTACAATCTGTCGCCACGTAGCATGCGATTTAACACGACTTGAAGAAACTGGCTCTAAGTGGTTTAAAATAAAATAATCCATTCTGTCACGCGGTCACTACACTGTTGCATGGTATTGACTTGTGTATTGTATCTGTAATATTTATTTATTTTGATCTCATATATTAAAATCAAAGATAATTATAGATAACGCGATGATTATTTATTGAGGGATTGTGTGAAATAATGGTGGATATGGCAATACACCTTTTTTTCCGTAAAATGATTTTTGGATATTATTTACCTATAACCAAAGACAATCATACTTCATAATGTTAAATATATGATGTTTTACTCGATTATCTCAAAATTGACATTTGAACTCAGCCCTTCAATGAGACTTTTCAGAATATTAAACAAAAAAAATGATGTGGAAGGTTTCAATAAACGTATATGAGTATATAAATAGTAGTGCTTGGTTTAAAAGACCATTCAATTCGTAGGAAGAAAATGCGTAGGAGTGGTAATTTATAACATTAATGATAATTCGATTGAAATTGGAAGAGGTCGATAATATTTATTGGTGTCTGTGGTGGGTATAGAAGTTTGTTTCTCAGATCCTCAATCAAATTTAGTAGGATGCCCGAGGCAAGGACCCAAACATGGTTCACAGGAAAAACGTGCCTGGATCCAAACTGAATTACAATCCTTACTAGACCCTTCAACACTAAGAGTATACCCAACTTACCCACAATATACTATTTTTCACACAGCTGCTACATCACGTAGGCACTTCGATCATGTAAACTTGGATTCATTAAAAATATACATACATGTCGCATAACAATTCCCTTCATAGTTTTAGCACCTGCCAACATTTTGTACCCAACCTTAATATGCCAATATGTTCCTTCGGCACTTTAACTTTAGGCGTCTTGTTTAATGGACAATTTCGCGTTTGTCTCTTATTATTATAATAAACGGGATAATTTTAATTGAAATTTTCAATTTGTCAATGTTCTGCTTGGTTTTTTAATAGGACGGTTATACTTTGAGCTATGATTTCATTTTTGCTTTAAAGTAGTTTTTTTTATCGATTAGAAGAATTTTTCATTATTTTTTTAAATTAATTAATTATCATTAAAAAAATCGTTTTTCGAGATTTTAGATATTATTTATTGATTATGATTAAATAATTATATAAAATATTATTTTTCCACCTGGCAACCCCGCGCTAGATACGTCACTCCGTTATTAATAAAATAATTTAATACGGTTTTCATATAATGAAAACACTCATCACAATATTTAATACGCAAGTTTCCCCATAAATACTGTTTTTTTAGAATTGTCATTTATTATGTATTATTAAATATCTCGAATATTATTTTGAAATTAATTTAATAATATTATCATTGAAATACGCGTTTGAAGATTTTAGATATGTATTAATTGTAGTAAAATAATTATGAAAAATATTATTCTTCCATCTGGTAACACTGGTTGAGGGAACTGTACAGACA
>JAGTTH010000116.1:0-17500 GCA_022606485.1 Agraylea sexmaculata | reverse complement strand
CACGGGTTGATAGATAATTTTTATTATGAAAGAAATTTATACGGAAAAAGGGCGTATGCTTTTATTCTACACAGCCTCTTAATGGATAATTTTTTCATATTTTAAAAATGACTTTGCTGTAAGCAAAAGAGTTACAATAATACAATTTTGTAATTAGGATCACACATTTTTATTTATTTACGGTTCTAAAGAAATCATTAAATATTGTTTTATCAATATAAATATATTATTTTTTATAATTATTTAGGGGTAGTGTGAAGAACACAAATGCGAAAATTTGCATTCATATAACAAAAATATATAAATGAAGGTTCGGTCGATGTTATTACGAAAATTCCATACATATTTTCTACACATGGATTCAGAATTTCATAATAAATTAAGAAAACATACGAACACGTTTTTAATAAAACTATTTTTAACAAAACTCCTTTAATCGATTTTCAATATATTGTATTTTTTTAATAAACTCCCGATTGATAGAATTTTTTAATATTCAAATTGAAACTGTGAATTTCCGCATTGGGCGCATATGAAAACAAATTAAAATTATCCGCTTGTATACTAACATTTTTATATAAAAAGAGTTGTTTTTTTGGAGAGAAAATCATTTGAAAGATAATAATATGACTTGATATATAATATTTGATTGTTTGTATCTTTTTTTCGTACTTTGAAAATGTAAAATATATTTTTTATGTATCTGCACTATCAACTTTATTATGGAAAAAAAGTCATCAATGTTAGCCTATTCCACTTTTTGCTGAAGTGAGATATTTGGCAAAATTTTGTACAAATTAAAGTTACAAATAAAATAATATGGCAAATACTTATTAGGTTACGTATACATATACTGTTGGAATTTATATAATTATCTAATATGACATATTTAGATAGATATCTTGAAAAAAAAATGGAATTGGTTCAATTTGATACCAATCTAGTGGAATCGGCTAGATTTGAAAAATAATTTATTTGAAACAGGTTGATTTTGAAATAATTATCATACGTATACAGGTTAAAAATGGTAATATAAAATCATAATATGTATTACTAAAATTACAAATAATATAAAGCATGTTTTATACTAAAATATTTTGGAATAGTATACTTTTGATTTTAACGCTGATGATTTCACTAAAACTTGAAGAATTATAACAATTTTGATCATATTGTGTTCCTTGTACTCGGTACTTTAAGTCTGTATACTTACATTTTACTGTAATAACTCAGGGGATAAGAAGCGTAGCTACAAAGACTGTGATCATTGGTTTCAAATCCCACTCAAGTCAAGAATTTTTAAATTGATTTGATCGGTTATTACGACTGGGAGATCGGGAATAATATTAATAAAATCCCGATCGATCATCTTGATCCAGGTTTACTCATATTTCCTGTATTGTAAGTTAAATACTGATTATTAATTCGGTGACCTGTGTAACTAGTAATAGTTAAGATCACCGACAGACAATTAATTAACACGTTGTTGTGTTTAAAAAATCCTCTCAAAAATTAAATCTCCTCGTAAAAAAATAAATAAATATTTAAATAAAAAGTGTCATAGGCCTACATTGATCTCAAGCCCAACATATTTATTATTATTATTTATTATGTATAATATTTATATATATTTTAGTAGTTCTACAAGTGGGTTTTTGCATTTTTCCCATAAATTATGTTATGACTTATTAATTATTTTAAATATCAATTGATTATACTTCTTATTAAAATAAGTAAAAGACTAAGTCTATAAACTTAATATTGTAACATCTAATCATAATGTATCAAAACATTGTACGCAAATTATATTTAATAAAAAAATTGTATAATAAAAAAGCCCAACATATATTTCTTGCAATTGCAATATTTTTTTTTTGAATAAATGTAAATAATAATATTTCATATTGTAATTAGACAATTGTTTGTCCACGTCGTATATCAAAGACGGTGGTAGATTTTCATAGTCGACACATATTAGCAAAGTTTAACCGCAGCCCCGAGTGGTAGCCGCTAGTAAACTATCTCACTATCCGGCAAGTAATGTCTCAATCCCAGTGCGCATGCTCCCGGCGTAGAACAGCTTCAGTACTGGGCCGACATCGCCTACGACGACACGCACTTTCACCGACAAAATCCAACATTTTAAAAGTGTACGAACAACCAGTGTTAAGTTATTCAGTTCAGTGTGAGTAAAGTGTGTCCGTTTGTGGAAAATAACCGGCTATCCTGTGACATTTTCGGTGAGTTTTGTCAAATTATTAACTTTAGAATATTAAGTTGGCAAAAAAGTTCGTAGCAACACATAAGATATCGCATGAGTGGCTAAATGCGTGTTTAGTTCAAGTGGATCAAGTGGCCAAAAACATGAGTTACCTGGCAAACACTATACTGTAAACATGTCTCTTCATATCTTCAGTTATATTTCACAGTAAAATGGGTAAATGCATTGTTACTACATATCATATGGACTCAAATAGATCTAGGCTCAGTTTTTACCCCTGAGTACTTCTTTAATATGTTTAAAATATTATCGGATTTTAATCGCCACGCGTATTCTCACAACCACTCTTAGTGATGACTAGAAACGTGTTGAGTGAGGGAGACACACTTATGCCTTTATCGAATAGGAGAGAAGAGTGCAATTATACACGGGTTTACACGAGATTGCAAGAATTATTTATATGCAATGCAATATCTAATGTTTATATTTAAGAAGCAATATAAAATATAACAGTCATAGTAAAAAGGTGACAAAATAAAATACAAAATTCTTATTTTGTATAAATTTTTATGTAGCCCAATACGTTAAAAATTCTTTTTAGTTTAAATACTTGATGGATTAGTTTATTAAAAAAAATTATATATCCTTATATTTATTATTACAACATTACATACAATGTTTTCATACATTATGATTAGATGTTACAATATTAGAGACAATTTAGAAAGTATTTTAATTTAAGTCATAAAAAAATCTATGGGAAAAAACACAAAAACCCACTTGTAGAACAACAAAAATATATGTATAATAAATAATAATGATTATTATAAAACAAAATTTAGAAATATAAATTTTATTATATAATTATTGCGGAAAAGCTAAGATTATCGTACATTATTTTTATATTAAATGAATTGTCTTAAAGTGAATATTTTAATGATCAATCCATTTTTTTTTGATCCCAGTAAATAGAATTTCAATTCTCAGGTGATAAATATTTGTATGTATATAAAATATTTTCTTTTAGCAATCGAGACTATAAAATTTGGAATAATTTTACTAAATTTACAATCTACTAGTATTCGTCTTGGTTTACTCTGATCTCATCAGCAGAGCAGATTAAATATCAAATAGTTAACCTTATATTTATAATTAATATTTTTTATATTTAAAATGTCTACCAAAATGACCAATGTCGTCTCTCCGTGAAATATGATTATTCTGGATCGATCAAAGGGGTTGAAAAATGTTCTAGGGCTTAAAAGCTCTTTGAGGATGTATGAAATTGGGGGATTACACTGGACAATGTGCTTAGTCATTTTATTTTATTTATATTCATACTTAATGTATTCGAATTAGAAGCTTTAAAAGGATAAAATATCGTATTTATAAGGAGGGGTTTTATCGTTTTGGAAGAAACGCAAAAATCTGTGTTTTCAATATTTTCCACCTCTAAATGACCTTAACAATACAAAGTAATAAATTTAAATAAACAATATTTTATAAATCTTATAGGTTCGTATATCTTATAAATATCTTCTGAAGTTTAAGAAAATAGTAATAAACTGACAGAACGACCTTCAAACATTGATATATTATTATTTTTTATTAAAAATATATATCTTATATCTGTTTTATATAGTTTTACGGCTGTTATAATTCATCCATTCAAGACTTTATGAAATAAATACATACCAAAAAACATTAATTATTTGTTTTGAGAACCTGTGTTCAGTATCACGTGATCATAATTAGTCAGAGCTTCTCAAAATTATATAATTAATATGTTTAACATAAGATTATACAGAGTGTACTTCAATTAACTGAGAATATTTAAAGTGAAAAAAATATACAATTAATAATGAGTATTTAAAATATACAGTACACACATGACAGTCACTACTGATACTTCACAGAAACAGCTGATTTCAAGATGGTGTCCCAAATTCAATTAAAAATATTCTCAGTTAATTGGTCTAGTTAAAGTTGACCCAGTATAGTTTAAAAATGCTTAATGCAAATCCATGCTAAGTGCAAATTTACAATTTATTTTAATTAAATAATATTTTCAACTTGTAAACTATTGAAATTTTTTTAATATCGGTTAAAAATATTAATTGGAACAAATGCACAATATGTGATTTTAAAACTATAAGGAAAATTTAAATTTACTCAAAAAATTACATGTTGAAATAATTATTTAATTAAAAAATTACTTCATTTTCACAATAAACTATACAGGGTTGACTTTAACTAGACTAACTAACTGAGAATATTTTTAATTGAGTAACGGTCACCATCTTGAAATCAAGTAATCATTAGTGATTGTTATGTATTTTATTTTTTTTAATATTAAATATTTCCCTAAAACCTTAAAAATATTAATTATTTAAAGTTTGCATTTTGAGAAGCTCTGACTATTTATGATAAAATATTTTCAGTTATTTCAAGTCCACCCTGAATAATTTTTTACGATTTGGGTTAAAAAATTACGATTCCGTCAATCAATCACGAGCCAACCAATACATTATTTAGCAAGTTCCTGCGGGATTAATCCAATGTTATTTTGACGGTGAGCCATTATCAGGAAAGCCTTTGTCTTGTGTCATAATAATACTTGGCTTAATTGAAACGGTGTCGGTTGATTTGCATAATGCACAAATTTTGATCGCTTCCGAAGAAAAGCTTTAGAGCAGCAATTTAGTCCCGGGACTGATAAAGCTGCGGGTAGATTTCAGGACAAGGGGGCTTAAAATTTTATACAAGGTTTCCCTCTGACAAAAGGACGTCTCGTCCAAAGTTATTACAACGTATAGTCGTTGTCGTTGGCTCGTAAAAACAAAAATACCTATCCTTATTATGTACCGAGCATACACACGTGCGTCTGTGATTGGCCACCCTCTCTTTATGGGCCTGCTTAATTTGTAACTTAAACTAAATGGCTTCAACACAACACGATTATTACATGCTGGAATTTCATCCCTCGAATATTGTTTGCACGTTGGCTATACAGAGAAAATTATTTATTAATTCGATGGATCCATAACACAAAAATCTATCAACAAACTGACAATAACTATTTATTAAAGGTTCACCGTACCTCCTACTTAGATTTACAAACAAATTATTATACAATTTCTTTATTAAATATAATTTGCGTACAATGTTTAGATACATTATGATTAGATGTTACAATATTAAGTTTATAGACTTAGTCTTTTACTTATTTTAATATGGAGTATATAATCAATTGATATTTAAAATAATTAATAAGTCATAACATAATTTATGGGAAAAAATGCAAAAACCCACTTGTAGAACTACTAAAATATATATAAATATTATACATAATAAAAAATAAACTTAGAATTACAAAAACACATACTTAATACTATATGAATAAAACAAAAATATTGTGAAACACGAATATACTAAAATCATTAATGACAGACAAAATCAAATGTGTTTGTGAAAAAAGATAATATATTAAAGAATTTTTAAGAAATGTCTCTCAACATTTCAGTGGTAAGTTTCGCTTATTTGAAACATATTTGATTTTGTTAACATTTTGTATTAAAGAGTTAGTGGAGAAGTTAACCATTTTGTTATAGTGTTTATTGTTGTAATTAAATACGTAATTAGTATTTCAGCGAAGTCATAAAGTGTAATTAAATATATGCGCTTTCAGAAATATGTACATTGAAATAAGGTAGCCTATTCATAAATCTTTAAAGCTGTAATTCTTCTTCTATAATCAAATTCATGAATAATTGTCTTCAAAAATATGACATCTCCTGAGACTAGGCGCATATTATTTTCTTAATTATCTTATATACCAAAGACAAAGATTTGAGTGGCTTCGATTGGGATCTTTCATTGCATATTTATTTATTTTTATGATTTTTGAAAAGATTGGTTTTTACCAATGTGGTTTTGTAGACACATTGATTTCATTTGAATGTTAAAATAAAACAAACATTTTGTTGCACTTGCCCACACAAGAATGATAAGTATCAATTCTTTTCAAATCCAGAATAAAAATAAATATCTATAATTTTTATATTCAGTCATTGCTCGGAAACAGTTTGATTGTTAGGAAATTATTTAAATCCACATGATTATTTACAAATTAATACTGTATGTCAAATAATTAGACACAATAAAAATGTCTGTAGAGTCAAAGTGAGTCTGCCTTTTTTTTATTTACATAAGCCCTGAGGGTTTTTAAGGCACAACAATCTGTTAATTAATTGTTTATCGTTGATATTAACTATTACTAGTTACACAAGTCACCGACTTAATAATCAGTATTTACCTTACAATACAGGAAATCGGGGTAAATAGGGATGAAGATGATCTATCGGAATTTAAAAAAAAAATTACTTGAGCGGGATTTGAACCCATGTCCAAACGAATATCGTATATCAAACAAAATGTATATCGTGGATCAATTTTGTTATTTTTAAGATAGAGTTTAATAATTTTACTGAAAAAAACTGCATGTGTAAAAATAAAATCGATCATTAGGCTGATTTTCTAGTTGATAGATGAATACATTATCAAAAATTATTACAACTTTCTATAGCAAAAATCAAAATTATCATTTTTATTCATAAAATCACATTTTTTCAACTATCAAATCATGGAAATATCAATTGTTAATCATAAAATCATTAATATAATATATTATGTAAGGTTCATATGAAAAAATATGATATTTAATTGGAAATCGTAATTTATATTTGTAATCAAAATGTTCTTTATTTACAGATTTCAATAATATAATTTATAAATTTGCGCAAAAAATTAAAATATGAATTAAACATATTCTCTACTATTTGTCGAATTTCAAAACTTTACATGTATTTTGTGATAAAAGTTGGCTGAATGTCTGTAAAAGTTATGACAGAACAAAATAGTTATTTTTTATTTCTCGAGGCAGCTGTTAAATTTAATTTTATAATAAAATTGGACAAATTTTATGGGTGTAAATTTTTCATTGGCGTGGGAATCATTGTTTATTTTTATCCGTGGATTAAAATACCTGTTTAATTATAATTATCAATTAAAACATTCTCAAAGAAGATCAAATTTCATTAATTAAGCCAATATTGGGATGTCTGTTTATTTTTACGACCTCACTTTAATGACGATTCGTTTAATTAATTCTCCGTAAAGACTTTCAAGTGGAATTATTTGGATTTGAATTATTGACCAATCTTAATATAAGACAGTTTTTTATCGTTACTATGAAAAATTCAATATAAATGTCAATATATATATATATATATATATATATATATATATATATATATATATATATATATATATATATATATATATATAAATATAAATTACTATTTTTGAAACTAGCATTCAACTTTATAGTTTGTACCATGAATATATTAATTTATGTATCATAAAATGATTTGTGTAAATATCATAGAGTTAGAATACTCAAATAATAATGCAATATAAAGGAAATACACTTCATTACACCCACTTGGACTAGATTTGATGATAATAAATAATATCATAAAGTCATATGCAAGTGCTTCTTTAGAATTTGTATTTATACTCAACATCAAAATGAATAGTGGCACTTAAAGAATTTGATTGAAAGTTTTGAATAGATTGTCAATAATAATAATAGTCCTTTGTAAGACGAGAAACCTCTTCAAGCGATTATTCTACAACATTTCATAGAATTTAGAGTCTCTTAAAAATAATACCTCGTCTATTCTATTTAGAGAATTCCATTATCAAAAATAAACAAGTACGGTTTAATAAAGCTTAATACGAAGTCCAGAATATGCTTCAATGCGATAAAGGATTCTTTTGATGAATCAAGTCCCTTTTTGTATAAGTTAGTTTTCAATGCATCCAAAGAAAATTCAATTGTAAAATGCAACAAGAAAATGAAAATTTGTATAAAAAATCATATTAAAATAACAAATCAATCCGCTCTCTTTCTGCATCGAGTGCAATTAAAACATAATCTTCATATTCAATTGACGAGTGCTGCATTATCATCATTGCGACTTAGGATCCCCCGTAATGCTCTAGTGGCACTGCAGAACGATATAACAATAATATTTATATATAAATAAATAATAACGGGTGTAAAATAACACAATAATTTTAGCCTTTTGAGAATCGCAATACGTTGCAAAAAATATTTTTAAAACAAATCATAGTGGATATAAATTATTGAAGTAAAATGTGGTTACGCTGAAACAATTGCCAACGCTTATTATTTTTTAAAAGCCGCTCTCCATTATGAAGTGGTGATCGCTGCGCTGTAGTCACGATTGCTGAGTATTTTTAATTAAAAACCTTTAAAATTAGTTCAACCCAAAAGAGTGTAGCTCCTTTTTGTAACACTTATGAGTTAAACGTTTGTACCCAAACAACAACTACAGCCTCAAGCTTATTTAATAGTAAGTTCGGTTGACTGGTAAGCAAATATTTTAAAAGATCTTCACTTATTATAACAACAAAACAGTAGGTTTTCGATTATCCGAACGGCCATCCCTTGAACCATATTTAAATACTCGTTTAAAAATTAGATGCAGTTGATATTTTCAAACGCTTTAGGGCCAGTTTCTTCAACCCGTGTAAAATCGTGTGTTACCTGGCAACAAATTGTATGAATGTTGTGTCATATACAAAAGTTTCGTTTCTTGAAACGATTCGAAAACTGATGGTTCTGATATTTGTATAGCAGGCATTTAGGATAACTTGCATACAGGCAACTCGAGCCCAAGCGACGAAATATTGCCGAGCTAAGATTTAACTACTGGTAGCACGAGCTACATCTTGAAGAAACGCATTTGGCGCAAAAATCGCCGAATGGCACGAGTCAACCACACAGTGGAGCATCGATAATCCGAATGACCATATCTCGAACCAAATTACCAGGGTGAAAAATTTTGGTTGTTTGTATTATGAAAGCACTACTGTATTTCGAGAAGTAAACATCGCAACGTCAACAAAATGCTAGGTTCTTAAATAGTAAGCCATGCAAATGCAAGCCAAGTGTAAACTTCCAACAGCTGGCATGTCCAACGTGGTTTTTACAATAATAATATAATGTATAAAATATAGTTTTGGCTGGTCATATATACATATGTATAGAGTGAATACAATGCACTCTTCATAAATGGAGCAAGCCAACGTTACAACACTTTCTGGGTCATTCTCTTCAGCTTCAGCCCTGCCTCTTCTCTTACGTCACACCAACTCCCGATCCTCAAATATTATACAACTGAGCCTCAACAATATATTTAACCACATTGCCAATCACTTTAATAATAGTTCGATCCGATGCGGTTCGATATTACTGCGGACAAACCGCACAAAAGGTTAAGGTCTTTTTTGAAATCGAATAAGTTGAAATGCAGTCGCTTAGTTCGAAGAGAAAGCTTAAAAATCCAATAGTTGTGCTTGAACGGGTAATTGACGCTGCACCATTCACTAATACTTCTCTTTGAAACATATAAATCCAATCATCTTGATTAATAACGCAGTAATTAATCTGTATTTATTGTTTTTTAATATGATCCAATCATATTTTACACTGATTAAAAATATTTAATAAAGCGGGTATATATTACAATTTATTTATTATGCATACGTTTTTTTACAATGATTGATAGAACAATACATCTTTGGAAATAGTCTTATGAATTAGTCATAGCCCACTAGTTTTAAACCAACAAGCGCCATATCAAGAAATACTATTACAAATGAATATATTTATTAATTAATTACTAAGTTTGGTGGTAAATCAATGGGTTATTAACATAACTAGTCAAAGTGCCTTGACGAATATGAGCTTTGCAAGGATTACCTTAATAATATTGCATATGATTAATATAATATGGGCATGGGAGAAAGAATACCATATATTTTATAATTTCTTTATTATGCATAAGTTTTTACATTGATTGATAGAACAATACATCTTTGGAAATAGACTTAGGTGTACAGAGTGTTTACATCTTTTTACCTATAACTAACATGAGAATGTTTTATTTGAATTTAACATGAATAATAGTATTAAATTATAGAAAGAATGGGGGAAAAAATAAAAACCCATATACAAATATGAAGAGTAAAAAATAATAATAATAATAAAATCTATATTAACAAAACAATTACAAAATATAATGCCTAAAAACTAAATAACAGCTCGTTTAGGTAAAACCAAATTTGAGTTAAGTGGATTATTAGAAATTTATATTTTATTTTTAAAAATAATATCAGTTTTGGAAGTTCATTGGTAAATGAGGTTTCCTCGAGGCATATTTGGTTTTATTTACATGTCTTATGATTGGATTAGTCTGAAAGTTAGTCATTTTAGTGTAATGTTTTTTACTCAAATCTGCGATATATTAATAAAGCGTTGTTGTTTCATAGTTAATAAACTAAAAAATGTGTAAACCTTGTAATCACAGTTTTTTTTTTTATATCTTTATATAATGGTTGGGTAACGAATATCGATTTAATATTAACAAGATACATTTATGTTTTAATATATTCAAGCGGGTAGACAATAATGTGACCGAGATGTTTTCCTATATTCTTTTACGATCTCATTTGGAAAAGTGCATCAAAAATTGAGGGCGAAAAATCTGCACAACGAAAACAAACAATACATTTATATTAAATAGAATGGAATTAAAAAATATATTTTTTAAATTATTAAACATAGCAATAGGAAAATTTTGTTCAAAAAAAAAACAAATATATCCATGTTGGGGAACATTTACCCCCGTTTACTATTTTATATACATATAATTATTAAGTTGTATGCTTGATGAATACATAAAAGAATTGAATTCTTACAAAATTACATATACCTGTATTTTTTCCCTTAATCACCGATGTCTGATTTTATTCATTCACATTACAATTTCAAATGTCACTTTGAATGATGAAAATGTGAAGAAGCCTACAAAAATCTCCGCTTCTCGGAAACGAATTGTAAATTAAATGCTCATTTCGTCCACCGAGTCAAATGTATATATTTTTTTATCGTATTGTCTTACTTCGAGTGATTGAGGCTTTCGTGAGCATTAAATTAATACGCCGCGGGTTTCGGCTCGTCCCCTATTTAATTTCTCTCTTTTCGGAGATTTCATAAAAACAAATTCGTAGCAGATTTAAGATGAAGTGCGAATCTGGAGCTGCCTTTTCAATCAAATTAAAAACGGTGGAAAAAAGGCGTTTTCATTATGCTGAAACGCATCACCGCCTGAAGGCCTTTCCCACTTTTCTTTTCGCCCTTTGTTTTTCGCCTTTGAACAATTCGCTCATTTGACGCTTCAATAATTACGATATAAATATAATAAAATATTTATATTTTATTCCCCACAAAAGTTTGATACACCCCTGTATAGGTGGATAAAATAGCGGCTGAAAGTTTTGCTGGTTCTGTTAGATAGTTCAGGAATGGACTTTATTTCTTTTCAGGCTCCACCACGAAACTTTTTTTTTCCACCGCTTGAATGAAGTTTCGGTGACAGCTGCGATAGCATTTAATTAATATTTAATTTGAAATAATAGAAAAGTTTATTAGACTTCTTATACAGGTGGACTTTTTATAGGGGAGAATATTTTAAGGGATGGTAAGGTGTCGCAAAAATGATTTTTATTTCAAATGAATATGGAATAACAACGGTACAAAACAAGAATAAAACTGGGTCAAAAATATTTATTTTATATATAAATTTTAACGTCGTGTCTGTGAATAAGTTTAAATTAATAATTAAAAAAATATATTTATATACAGGGTGCACTGATGAAATATTCACCTCCGTAAAACTCTTAGTTTGTTCAAAATCCATCCATCCTATACAAATTATATTAAATGATGGACACAGCATGGTTTTATTCCAAAACAATCTAAAACTTGGTAAATATGTTTTTATAGACCATTATAAATTTTATTAATAATATCCCAATGAAATTAATTTTAGCATCAACAGAATTTGAACATTTTGTCTGTATTTTTGTGTAAATTAATTATAAACCTAACCTAACCTAAGCTAACTTAACTAATATTTTATGGGATGGTACATATTTTATTATTATAATTCTATTCTTATATTTGAGATGCCCTAACACCTCCTAAAATATTTTCAGTTAATCTTAAAATATTAATTGTGCCCTACCGCCCCTTAAAATATTCTCACAAATTAAAACTGCATCCTATATAACTGATAAAAATAATATCAATATCGTTTGGATTATGACCAAAAACACCCTAGTTTACACGATACGAATACTTAATTAAGTAGTAATAAATTTTAAAAATATTTTCTACTTAATAAAAGAGAATTCCCTTTACTAAACACCCTTTGGAACAAGACTTATTTCCGTGTTGGTCCTCACCATTACGGAAATTAGCTTTTTTTTAGACTTTTATAAAAGTTTTCCATGATATTGATTCTTTTAGAAGGGGATTGTAAATCAGGCCCGTACTTCTATTGACTCTGGTAGAGTAAAGTTTGGAAGTCCGTAAATTCAAAGTCGAAAGATGCGATCCATAATTCTTTTAGGACTACCTAAAGACCAACTTTGACAATGGCTTTACTTCCTTAAAACACCTACAATATTTATATGAAAATACCAAACAACGAAATCATTAAAATGTTCAAAATTTACAACATGTCCTTTTTAATACAAGAAAAATATTTGATGCATTTAACAGTTTTAAATATACCCCTAATCATCATATCAAATCTGTTCATAAATTTGTGCATATGTTGTTGAACAGCACAATTATTCTACACTTATTAAAGTAAAAAAATATTTGTATAATGGCAAAAAAATAACTGATTATGGAGAAAAGTATAAGTTTAAAATAAAAAATGAAATAATCATATAACTACAATCAAATAAAAATATCAATGTAATTTAATTATCTACCCATAATTTAGAATTTAATAGGTACCCATGTGAGATTTTATTTAACAAGTAATATATTTTTTCATCATTGATAATATTTCATTAACAACGGAGGAAAATATATTGTTGATTGAAATAATGAATTATTTTGTTTATATAAATTTATCAAAAATGAATACAAATTCATAGACCAAACTAGTAAATGAAATTATTGTCATTTTTTAATATATGATAATGCATTTTTGATTCACATGAGTATTTTTTTATCAAATTTTATTCATAGGCTGATCAATTTGAGAAAGTATGAGATTATTATTATAAGTGATAAACGATCACATTTGTCTAGTTTTCCCCAAAACTTTCATATCGATATTGACTCACCTTTTGTATAAAAGAAACTACCAACAGGTGCCTTGGGGCTTTTGCGGTCTCTTCATATACTTTATAAACTTTTATTTTATAGCTTCGATATTAAAACACCACGATAAACTACTTGTGAACGGAGACACTTTATAATAAGCACAGATATAATACATATACAATATTGTATATTACGTGAAGTATTATTATTAAGACAACCCATAATATGTGGACTTTTAATCAGTTAGAATATATTTATAAAAAAATTAACACAGTTTGGGTTTTCGCAACATATGTTTTGTTGGTTTATAATTTTCCATTAAAATTTTTGACCGTTTAGGGTATATAATATTTTTTTTTTAATTCAACCTCCCCTTTAAATATTCTCATATAATAAAAATCCACCAATCTTATACACAATAAAATCATATTACAAATACAAAGTATAAAAAAAATCGAAACTATATAATTTAAAAAAAAAACTGAAAGTTTGATTTTATAAAGTTGCCAAAAATTCTTTAATTTAAACTATTTAAAAAAATTTTAAATCCCATAATTTTATATAATATTTAGAAAACCTTGTTTTAGAATTTTTTAAATTATTTTCATTGCTGAAAAAAGAGAAAGCAATTAATTAAATATAAAAATTTCATCAATTCGATAATTGTATGTTGTGGAGTTTGCCTATATTAAGGCGCGTCGGTTGATTTCCTTTATTTTAACAGAATACATTTTGGTGTCAAAATTTTTCATCTACCAATTGAATTACCGATTGTTCATTTAAAAAATCCTGCTTTCTATTTATTAATTTTATCAAATAATGGAATATTCCTCCAATATATATTTGTGTCAAAACCCGAAGACACAATCTATTGAGTGCGTAAAACAAATTCTTTTGAAATGATCAAATGGAAAAACCGTAGGCGGTCGCTTACCAAATAAATAATTCTTTGAGAAGGGATCATTAACGAGGGATCCTTTGATAATGTATATTGTGGAGTAGATGATTCGAACCTGTTATCCTCCCCTAGAGACCTCGTTAAGCGACAATCTAGTACAACGTACAACGCCTTTCCCTTCTACATCATAAACACCCTGAAAAACCGCAAATATGTGATTGTCAAAGGATATAATAAATTATAGGGAGTCCATCGGGTATTATAAATTCTTTTTATATCAATTCAGCTCATAAAATAGACAATTTTAGTTAAAATATTTAGTAAGCTTTCCGATTTCATATTACTTATTTGTTTTATATAGAAGAAGCATTCTCAATTTTGAATAAGTAAAAATTATTTAATGATAGACAAGCTACCAAAAATCTCTGTGGTCTTTATTTTTCTTATCGTCTTACGATCCAAGAAATCACAGTAAACCAGGATCAAGATTTTGTTAATTTGATCCCGATCAAATATATTTTTTTACTTGAACGGGATTTGAACCCATGACCGTATACCCATTATATTGTTTTTTTTTTGGTGAACACATTTCTAGTTTCATGTCTTGTGTACGAGATTTTTTCCCTACAAGCAAATTGTAAACATTAATATTACTAAGAAAGATGATTTTCATGCAAGGAGAATTTTTATACTTTAATAAAATATGGACTGCTTATACAAAAAAGGAGTAATTATATAATTATATTGACAAAAAAAATCGCTTTCCTGAATTTCATATGCTTATCAATTTAAAAAAATGAGGTAAAGGAACAATTCATTTTTTTAATTCAACCTTATACAAGAAATTACTGTTCAGGAATGTTTATAGAAACAAGCTCTTTAATTAATTTAAATAATAATATTGTAGGAGTTGGAATGTCTACTGTTTGATTCTTTATGAATACTTAAATAAATGTATATTTGAAAATGGCAAAACTAACTGTAAAATGTACATTAATGAATTATATTGCAAGGTTTGTTTTAACAGCACATACTAATAGAGTACAACGTAATGGGACCTCAAATTGAGTCTTTAACATTTTCAATTTCCTCTCTCAAATTGTTCATTTCACTTCCAATTATACCTTCGCCAGGTTATGGAGTAACAAACATTCTAATACGACGATTCATAATATAAACCGTTTCCTCTATTGGAAAATATTAAAATAAATAAAAAACGTACGCAGATCCCTTTGTTTTGACCCCTTGTACATATTTTCTTGGCATGTATGGAAAGATTGAGAAGTTATTTATCATCCTTGCAGCAAAGCCTCATTCCACAACCTTAATTGCGTCTTACCGAAGCACTAAATCTCTTCTTTATGGTTTTTCTCCTTCCTTCCTTCCTTTCCATTCCCATACTTTCCACTCTCTTTTACCGGGCTTGTCTTTTTTCTTCCCGGCCGAATTTCAACACTAATTCGAAATCGATGGTGCGAAAACGATGACGTAATTGAAATCCTGAAATTCCCAGCTCTATGACAAATGACCACCGCAAGTCATTATTTCCTGAAAACTACTACTGAATTAACTAGGAATTAATCTATACAAATTTAATTCGTAGTCTATTTAGTTATATAATAAAAAATGCTTAATGACTTGCCCACTAGATTCAAATTTCGTTTTACCTAATCAATCTGTTATTTAGTTTTAAGCATAATAATTTGTGATTCTTTTTGTTAATGTTGAGTCTATTCTTGTTATTTTTTATTAATCTGCATACCTTTAAATGGGTTTTTTATTTTTTCCCATACTTTTTATTATTTTTAATATTAAGTATCTCTAATGTCACACAAAAATGTTATTCTCATATTCGTAATAATAAGTCTAATTCATAAGATGTTTTGTATTATATGAACAATATAAAATTCAAATTAAATAAAGAAATTATAATACAAGATTGGTAAAAAGTTTTTATTCTTAATAGAAAATATGAATTAGTTTTATATTTCAATTGTTAACATCTTTTAAGTATTTCTCGAAACCAATACTAAAATACACATCAGCTCTTTACAAAACGTAAAATTGAACTATAAATACTCCGATTATGATTCATTTGTTTGAAAAGTAAATGTCAATCTTTCAACATAAATTAAATAACGAAATTGTAATATATCACCCTTACAAGGGAATCTCGTCAATGGGGAAGGTGTCGTGGTATTTTATTTTTCAGGCTGTTTTTCAGACTGTTTTTAACACTTTGAATAATTTTACTTCATCAAAAATCGTTAAACTATCATTTTTATCAATAAATACGAAGATCTTATATTTTCCATGCATAGAATTGGGAATTCGCAATATATTTTCAGAGGGATGACTATTCGTAGATATCATAGCAAATAAAGAAGAATATTTTCTGTCCCTTGTATTTATATGCCACCCTTTATCCAGTTCCGTGTTACAATACAAAACCACCAAAGCCCTCCTCGAAATCCACCCACCGTTTCAGGGATTCGAAAAAAAGAGTATTTTAAAAATAATAAATATATTGATAAATCTTATAAGTATACAAATTCAATTTGAACATTTGACATTTGGAACAATGAGGCTAGAGTTTTACACGAAGGCTTTATTCAAAGGACGCGACCTCATCAAATGCAAATTATGTTTAAATTTCAACAAAGGAACCTATTTCGTCCAGATAACCTTGCATGATAATTCTTAATTATGATTCTGAATTTAATACTAAGCCATCTACTGAATATTACATAATTATTAATAAATTACGCGAGATAATCGCACAGCTCAGTTAACTTAATACAGATTCAGATGTTCAATATAATTTTGTATTGAGAGTCGTGCTAGAGCTGATAATATTGGTGTGTTTACAAATAGACTAGAGCTTGGTAGTTTTAGTGTACACGCATACGCACCGCATGCACACATTCTTAAATATAATATTCAAACCAAACGATAATCCAATTAATATTTATGTTTGTTTTAATTTAGTAATAATCACAAATGTTTTAATTTTTAATATCCTAATAGTGAACTTGTATACTGTGGAACCTTGATATATTTTGCTAAGTTTATAGACCAAGTCTTTTATTTATTTTATATATATATA
>JAGTTH010000113.1:0-30715 GCA_022606485.1 Agraylea sexmaculata | reverse complement strand
GTGGTGAATAACAGCAAAGATGTCTCTCTATTACATTTGGTGGAGCATCCCCTAATGAGTGGCGCGCCGAGGGTTTCCGCCCCCCTTTTGCACCCCAAATCACCCGCTCAGGGAATATCGGGATTTATTTACACTCGGAATCACACGAAAAATTCTCGCAATGTGTCGTTTTCCATAAAATATTTTCGGAAGTGAAACACGCATAAATATTTTTTCGCAGTTTTGCTCCCCTGAGAAGTGAAAATGTCGTGCCGCACGCAATATGCTTTTAATGTACTGAATCAATTGTCAATGTTAACAATTTGTGATTCTAATTTATATTATAGTCAGACATTGACATTTTTTTGACTATTTAATTATTGAAATATTATTTAATAATACCAACTTAAATATTTTTAACAGTGTTAACAATATATTATATACAGTGTGGACTTGAAAAAACTGAGAATATTTTAGGGGGTGGTTAATAATATTAATAGTACTTTTGGAATCGAGTTTGGGCCACCATCTTGGAATCAGCTGGTTCTCTGAAGTACATAGTAATGACTTTTACGTGTATGTTATACGTTATTTATATTATTATTAATTAATTTAAAAAAAAAATTTTCAATTATTCTAACGATACCCTACCAACCCCTAAAATATTCTTAGTTATTTCAAGTCCACCCTGTATAGATTGATGAAAACTAGATTATGAATATTCTATTTACATATTCATAATTATGAACATTTACAAAATTCAATAGTAATATGATTATCTAATATTACAGTTTCTACATCAATCTTTCTGTATTGAACAGTTTCTTAAAACAATCCTTTAAAAACCCCTTAAAATAATCCTTTAATTTATTTGATAAACTACCACTATATTTGATAAATATTATATGAAATATGTAACATATATGAATTGATATTGATATTAATATGTTGGGGGTGTGACATAATGTTATATAGGCAATCTGATTGGTCCCACCCTCTTTGACGCACTTAATACTCCACCGTGATCAAAGAGCTTTTCCCACTTCAGACTTCACCCACTTGTTCTTTTAACTACTTAAAACCATCTCAATATATTACTTGTTGACGTTGATCACTTTAACCATTATATTGATTACGACCAAAACAAACTTTGTTTCGATCCAAGCAAAGGTTATAATTGAGAATTCAGTCCATTGGTAGGGCGTGATAAAATATTGAATAATGATGTGAAGCATGTTTTGTAAAAAGGGGCGTCCCGGCCGGCACAGCTGACAGGCGAGGAGTGCGCGCGCGTCCCGGCCGGTCCATGTGTGTGTATTGAAGTACCTCTTTTAGCAGCGGTGGCCAACAGCGGCACCAACAGCAGCAGGACTGGAGCCGCCCCTCGCCCGGTCCACATGCTCCTAGCTCCTCAGTCACGCTCGTCCAACCCTCATCATGATCACGGTGGTCCTTCAGCGGCAGGATCGACCGGCCGCCCTTTCCGGGACTGCCAACCGCACCGTCGCTTACACTCGCTCGCAAATCTTTGACACTGATCACCTTCGTACCTCGACGAGTGGCGCCTCTGTGGGCGGTTGCGCGAACTGGTACGGCTACGCGGCGTAGCTCCGCGCTACGAGATACGGCTACGAGGCTACGAGGTCGTATCGCTAGGTGTGCTCATTTCTATGCACTTTGTATAAGAAGAGCACGCTGGATGAGATGCGCGCGCACTTGTTATTCCCCACTCTCTAGTGACGGGCTCCAGCCTCCCACTGGACCTCAATATCTATTACCCAACTCTCCAGAGTAAACACCTAAATCTGAAACTGGTTGCATTCTTACGACGACATCTCATTAAATATCATTTACGTTTATGACATTCACAAAACTTGCTCACCTCTCAACAAACTTTCCATCGGGCAAAATTTTCACCAAAAACAATTAACGTTTTTTCTTCTCTTCTCTCCCTGCGTATATTTTGTAAATCCAATTAATATTTACACACATATACATATATTACAACCATCGTAACCTTACAGATAATCTAATGCATTACGATGATTTACAAAATAAAAAAGAAGATCCTTCTTCCTTCCTTCTCGGGTGTGATTAGTGATATTGTCTTTCTGAGCATAATTAAATTTAGACATTTGGACTAGAAACATAAAAAAATAGTTGATAGTACAATAAACTAAAAAAAAAATTCAAATTGACCTTAAAATTTTATTATAATTTTAATACAAACTACAAGTTTGCAAAAACAGTTTCCATACCTTTGGTCACCCCAAACGGTGCGCATTGCCATAAAGAAACCCAGAGCAATATTGTAAAAGTATCATCTATTATCTATCGTAACCATAGATTTGGCGATTCAGACGAATATTAAATTACTCTCTTTCTGCATATGAATGTGTCCCGTTCTAAAATACAAAGGTGAGAAGGATGCACCTATATGAATTAACGGGATCCAATTATACAGAAGCGTTTGTTTATAATTTACCTGCCACACTTATTAGAAAATAAATATCTTGTGACATGTTTTTTAGAACGGGAGATATATCGTCATATACGTAAAGAGTATATTAATTTTCGATCAATTAAGAACACTGATCGTAACACAAAACAAATTCTAAAAGAGAACAGAACAAACTTATGCGCATTCGGTATTTAAAATGAAATGATTAATGGTTTTTCGTTTACTTATTAGCCACGACTATATTTCTGTTGTAGCCCAAGTGAATAGAAATGTGTGAAAACGGTAAATTTGTTATAATGTTAAAATAAATTAAGCTTTTGCCGACAAGGCGTCGGACATGATGCCAAAAATCTGTGAATGTTGGAAAGAAGCCGCATTACTCGAACACGTAAATCATTAAATGGAAAAAACCGACGTGATTCGTATTTTACCCACTGAAGATAATTAAACGGGAATCTCTTTGCCCCAAAAAGACAACGGCGAGAGATTTTTTTCAATTTACAATAATAAATCAAGACGTTTATGTGATTAGAATATTTAATAAAGCAATTTTCATTTCACCGTTAAAAATTAAAGAGTTAATATAAATGTTCATTGTTATAATTATTAAGGTGAACCTATTTATTCAATGAAATACCTTTCAATTGACTTTAAACCCCTTCTATTTGAATGTATGCCAAGTGAATATTCAATACAGAAGCAGCAATGGACACTCCTGAGGGATTTTGCAAAAGTTCCGATACAAACCAAAGTCTCTTCAAGTATTGGTAAACAGAATAACATTAGCTACTGAAAAAATACAGAAAATATTTATTTGTAGGTAAAAATTATGTATACATTAAATTAAATGAAAATCGATAGTAAATCACATTAAAAATATAGATATATTTATAATGGATTTAAAAGATTATAACTTCATTAGTTATAAGTTTTATTGAGATCTACGTCCTGTTTTCTGGTGAATATTTATAATTATAATTAAACAATAATTATATTTAATTAAGTAGTTTATGTCTATACGAGGTGACATAGATGAACTACATATAGTTTTTTTACTTCGTTCTCTTTAGTTTATTACCACTTATTAAACAATTTTTAATACGATACGGTTCTTAATACATTTTGGTAATCTATATATATATATATATATATATATATATATATATATATATATATATATATATATATATATATATATATATATATATATATATATATATATATATATATATATATATATATATATATATATATATATATAATGTTGAGTATAAGAGAAGAATATTTAAAGAGGCCAATCAAAATTGCAAATACAATTGTTATGTATTGGTAATTCAAATGAGTATTTTAGGCTAGAGCCTTGTGTATCCCAAGTTTCGCATTACCTTCATGAATTCAAGCATCTGATGCAATTCGTTTTACATATTATACGGTTGGTATATCATAGGAATACGATGTGACTATTTGAATAATTCATATATATTAGGCACATGTGTGAGGCTAGTCTCTGTTGACAATTTCCAAAAGAGGCCTCATCATATAAAATTCAACAATGCAAACGACTAATTCGATTTGCTTATTGGTCACAATGTGTCCCGTCCAGACTCTAACTATGTTACTGATCTTCCGACGTTTTATGGACTATCACGCCTTCCACTATTTGATTCTTCTACTCTCTAAATAAGAGACTTGGTCTCCTAATGAACTCATCTCGTTCACCGCTAATCCAATATTCTTCAGCTGCTAGAAAAAAGGAAACACTAGTCATTGCGGCTTTCATTGGTCTTTCCAAAAACAAGCTCAACCCATTTCCAATCTAAGCCGAGCTCTTATTTTAGCACTTTAAATGTGAATTTATTTAAAAATTACGAGGTTGTATTGTGAGATTTAAATCATTAGTCGTAGAGGAATGTTCGATTTTTATTAATATATTTAAAAACAAATACATAATATAAAATAAAACGTTAAACATGTGCTTGAATATTATATATGAAATGGTAGAGGTTGTTTAATCTCCGTTTTAACTTCAAGTATTATTCATGTGGAATGAAGAAAAAATATTTAATGTGAAAACTTCGTTTGAGAATTCGTTTAATTGGATTTGTATTTAAATTTATTATTTCTTGAGAAAGCAGTGCAAAACGTGTGAACACTTTTATGACCGCATGAAAGCAAAGGCGACTGAAGTCGAGCAATATTTTGAACATTGATTTTGTGCCATATAAAATGAGTTTTTCAAATATTCAGATAAATACCTCCCTTCATGCATACTCTAGCAGATAACATCGTTAACAAACCTTAACTCATCAGTTATCTATTTAATCAGTCCGATCCCCGCAAATTGTTGAATCGACACTATATTCTTATCATCAATTGGTGATAGTATTATATAATCAAGTTATCTTTCAACACCATATAAAATTATTTAGAACTTGGTGAAGGAGAAATCCCCTCAACCACTATATTCTTAATTTATGCCTAACAATTTTACCGACCCGAAGGGGCGTCTCGTTTCAAAGGGCTTATTTCGTGGGATGCTCTCGATTTTTTCACTCTCTTTAACCTTTTCAGTAAATACATACGCATAAAAAGAAAAAAAAATGCCTCCTCTCTACATTCAATAATGTGTGATGAAATTTAACTTCTCAGTGTGAAGATTTTAAAAATATTTATCTCCTCTCTTTGATACACACTTTTCGCATACTAAAAAAACAAACAGTAAATAAGAGTAAAAGTCAACATCACGAGTTGAAGCATCGAAAAAATACGATGCGAGTGTGTTTTAATAACCGTCCCGTGGTTTGTTCACAATCGAAACGCAATAAAAAGCAGTTGAAAGTCACAAAGAGAGAAATATGTATATTTCACATATAAGCTCTCATAAAAATGTGTATGTGAATATGGAGAAATTATTCAGGATATAATACCACGGTGGAAAAAGCACGACATGTGGTTGTGGACATTTCGGTGGACGTATTGTTGTGTTGGGGGCGGTGGTTGATGGGGGCGATGGTTCTTGCATACTGCATCCACAAAGATTGCTCTTAAATCACGGAAGAACCCCGACAAAATATCTATCCAAAAACAAAAAACTTGGTACTTGTTTGACAGTATCACTATTAGGTATATCGTCAACAATTCATGTGAATACCACCCACTTTTAATAAAAACATTATTTAAGAAAATATATTTATCATTTTGGAGTATTCAACTCTACTATGTACTATAAAATTAAACCAATTGCAAATCTTAAGACGTTTTTCCAACATTTAAAATTTGTTTTATTTTATTATTTCCAAGGAGTAATGGAAAGGTGTTTAATAACTTCTGCAAAAATGTCCTTAAAGAGTTACACTTAGACAGCTTTAAAACAAAATAAGTATCTTACTGAAGAAATAAAGCATAAGATCAGTGAAAAGTAGAGAAAGAGGAGTGGGCATTTCCTCGATTAACGAGAATGAATTATGCTCACTTTATATTTTCCACCATATTTTTTTGGGAGTAGTGGTTGAGAATTAATAGTTAACATGCTTTAAAGATTCATCGTAAATTGCATACAAGTAAACGTCGATTCATAGTAAATAGTTATTAAAAATTATATAAAACAGTGGAAGCTCCATACAGCGAAGCTCGGGGGAATGAAAAAAAAATCGTTTTATCAAGGAATTCGATATATCGAGGTTTTACTTGGCAAACTTCGTTATATAGAGGTTCATTTGCCATAGCTATATTTCCTCAATACCCGAATATGGAAAAGAGGTGCACACAAATTACTAAAGCAAACGTCATATTAATTAGAATAAATCCAGAATACTACGTGCGTAAATAAAGAACACAAAAAATGATGTCATCAACAAAGGATTTCAAGTTTAGACAGTACTATTCTTGTCATATAGCCTTAAGCTTGGGATTCCTAGGCGTGCATCGCCGCAAACATACACCGTAAAGACGGTAGTAGAATTGCTTTGCTGTACTTTTGATCGGTTTTTTATTAATTAGTGCCTCGCCCAAGGCTCATACGAGGCATTAACTAACAAAAAACCGATCATAAGTGTAGCTAAATGACTCTACTATCGTATTTACGGTGACGCATGCCTGGCAATCCATTACTTTATGCTTAGGTAATATTCAAAACGAAAATTCTTTATATCGAGGCTTTTGTCAATAATTATTTTTAAACTTCGCTATATAGAGGTAAAACTAACATAGGGATAGATTGAAGTGTTAAGGGGAGTTGATAAGTTATATCAAGGTTCCACTGTATTTAAATGTAGTTGAAAAATAAAAGTTAAATCAATCACTTGCGTTACGTTTAGATTGTGCTTGATACAGCACATTCAGTATTAGTCCCTTGGCTTATTTATCTATACAGTGTAATTATTTAAAATGTATATAATAATATTGTAGTGATAGTGTGCGCAAATAACAGCTGGTTTTGTCGTTCGTCAGACTGTGAAGTCAGCTAGCTTGGTAACTCTCGAATAGCAAGCACAATATGGGAAGCCGTCACTAATGATGTTTCTTTGTATCGACTCGAACCCACTACTACTGCAATAACATACCTCAATATTGCAAAAACACCTTTCAAACTATACACACATAACGCTATATTAATACCTCTCTTTTATCAGCCAATTATACGAGCTCATCTCGACTGATTATCGTGTAACAATATTAATATTAACTCTCGATGCTTGAGTGGTGTTAATTAGAAGTGTATTATGTGCTACGATTTATGTACCTACGTTATACCACCTTCAGGCTGTATCATGTTTTGCACAATCACTTCGCAACTGGTTTACACCTATTATTCTATTACAATATTATTTAATATAATAACTTTCAGACATATTCATAACAACTTTTGGCATTTTTAACATTCATTTTTATTTTTGAGTGTAAAATATTTGATCCATTATCTGTGTTTGGTGGAAATTCTAAATGGATGAAGATGAAGTGAAAAAAATTCAATTTATATACTTATGTTTACACCTCAGTGGTATTTGTACTAAATGATGTTATTTTGTTTTAGTTTTTATTTAATTATAAATGTCGTTGGTAGGATTGATTTGTCCGATTTAATAATTATTTTATTATCATGGCTATCATTATTAATGAACATCGTAACAGCTTCATTTTTGCTATAGTTATCATGTTATTTTTAATATAATATATCACTTTACACCTTATAATTCAAAAAATCACAGAAAACCTGGATTGAGCAGATCTATGGGGATTTTATTAATAATAATACCAAATCTTTCAGTCAATTGAAATTCAATAATACCTATTTGCGATACATTTAATTTGATATAATATTATTTATGTTTTTTATTAAAAGTATTAATTAAAATACTTATTGTTGGTGATAATTTATCTTAGCTTTAATTTATTTGTGAAGAGAATTTTAAAATAGATAAACAATTAGTATGTCAGTAGTGCCTAAGTTATGGCGATTTTTATTTGGGATTAATAAGAAATAACATCAGTTTATTATTATTATTAGTGGAAATTAATGAATTTCTAATAAAAATAACTTTTATGCTTATTGTTTTATTATATTTTATAATATGTGATAACCTTAAAACATGTTTAAAATCTACGATGGCAGTTCAATAAGTTTCCAGCCATATCGCCATATATTGACAGAAAAAATGGTGAAATTTAATAGTACCATCCTTCAAATGACAATTGTGAAAGTTTGTTGAAGAAATCCTGAAATAAGGCTTATTTTGATGACTTTCCAAAATCATACTTTTCGGATGGCGTATGTAGATGAAGTATGTAGAGTTTTAAGTAAAATCTCAAAAAGTGCGTTTTTCTTCATCGGGCTGATTACTTATTGTACGTCATTCGTACCTAGCTACATTATCAAAAATCATAATGTCTTGTATACTTGTTTAACTTGCTTTTATTCTTGTGGTTTTAACAAATTGTTTGCTTATTAATGTAACGGCGTAATGAAACAATTTTAAAAGGTGGCTGAAAGCAGAACGGTAGAATGTCCCGTGTGTATTTTGTGATGGGTGAAATGGGAGCAATAAACCGTTTTAACGAACCGCGGAGGCTTTTTTTGAAGTGTTAGTCCCAGGTTTTCACATATATCCTGATTTGGCCTCTCCAGCAGCATTGCGTTTTCAATTATTTCCTCATTAGTGCAGTATTACAGGAGGCAAATCCTTCTAGATCCTTCTTGCTCGACTCTGATAATCCTCACCCAGCCGACATGGCAATCACCGCCCATCTCTCCTCACCCACACCAACACTCGATCACCTAATAACATTTAACCAAATTTAGACTATCATACATTGTATTGTTGAAAATACATTATTAAAGAAACATCAAACTCTATGAACATGGATATCATTTTTTAAATATTTACCTAGATACTCAAACAATCAGATTAACTAGAAGCCTAACATAAACACAATGCTACATGTTACAGGTAATGTTACTTCCAATTAAACAAAAAATATTTAATATTCCTTATCAAATTTCATGATTTGTATTTTCTGTATATCTACCATTTTCCTTACATTAATTTTATCAGTCATTGTATTTTTTTAATTAAAAAAATTGATTTGATATATATACTTTGAATTCCTGGATTATAAGGCAAACTACTAATATTTAAGATCACCGACAGGCAATTAATTAACACGTTGTTGTGTCTAAAAAAAACAAAATTTTAAAGACCGTTTATACAATAAAAAATTAAATAATTTAAAATTCACTTTGGGGTGTGAAATAACCGAACCGATATATTTGTTATTGTCGAATTTGATATGAAAAAGGTTTTATTTGATATTAAAAGTGATGAAGTTATTTTTGGTATAAAAAAACAAATATAATAAAATCTCGATACAATTTAACTTTTAAGCCGAATTCAGATATTGGACTATTTTGATAAAAAAATATATTTTATATAATCGAATACATATTTTATATGCTGAAAACAATTTTATTAAATTTTCACATAAGAAGATTATTTGAAGCTGTACAAGAGGTTGAATAGGAAGAAATCCCATGTATCTAATCAAATATAATAAAATAAATGGATCCAACAGGAGTTGGGCTCGAAGTGGGACTTCTCGTAGAATTATCACATCAACCATATTAAATAATGAATGAAGTGCGGGAGACGCGTTGGGAGTTGGGGATTTTGGGATTATTGTTCCTGTTTTCAACACATTTGTGTTTATTAAGTTGAATGTCCGTGGAAATGCTTCAATATTAAAGCCGCTTCATTTTACAAATATTAATGTGATTATCGTATATTTCAAAAATACTATAGTACGAAACTGATATTGAAATTTATGATAAAATTTCCACGCTGTAGAACGACATTGATATAGTTGGCATCGTCTTTATTTTTCATCGTTAAAAATATATATAAATTATATTCATTTGACATGTTTACGAGAAGATCATTTCCGATAATGGTTAACCCTTAATCGTAAATATAGATCAAATGGTCTTTTGCAGACAACCCGAAACTCTTTGCCTTATGAATTCTTGAGCAGGAACCATTTTGTTCATTCAATTCAGTACTCTTCATAATATAAAAATATTATATTGAACGTCGCATACTTACACAATTCATTAAATGAATAATTTATATCAAATTCTTCTTAACCGAAAAATATGTAGATGTCTTAATAACCACTTATATAATGGAAATATATTTTTTCATCCATACAAGTGAGACTACCCTCCAACTCCATGTAACCCAGATGCCAAATACAGAAGACTGGATGAATCGTGCATCAACCCTTATGCCCCTCATTGGGGTGCATTTGCAGACCTTTTCTTATACCCCATACTGTCGTCATGGTTCGTGTACTTTTCATTCGATTCAATTGGCAGTAAATATAATAATATCCTAATAACGAGTGGGAACTACAAAAAAATACTTTAAGTAGTGCCTATATTAAGTTTTCTATAATTAGGAGCACTTTCTCTTCAACCAAACCTAACTGTAAAATTCCATACACCATTTACATATGTTTTCTACGTACTTATAAATCAAGTGTTTTAATATTTTCTTTACTACATAACACAATAATTATGTCTCATTTATATACAGGGTGGACTTAAATTAACTGAGAATATTTTATGGGGTGGTAGGGTATCGCGAAAATAAGCGGAAAAAAAATAATGACGTATTTAAAAGACACAATACATACGCGACAATCACTACTCATTGCTTCACAGAAACAGCTGATTCTAAGATGGTGGCACAAACTCTATCCCAAAAGCACTATTAATAATTATAATTCTTAATTATATAATAATAATATTTAATATATTTTTCACTTATTCTTGCGATACCCTACCACCCCATAAAATATTCTCAGTTAATTCAAGCCCATCCTGTAGATGGTCTACTCTGTTTACATTCAGTTGGTTAAAAAGCTCAATAAAATATTAATTGGCTATTAAAGCATACTACAATAAGTCTTTTTGGCAGTTAATCAAGTGATTTGGGTGAAAAAAATTTCACCCATATATCAATCTTTTTCTGATGAAATAAACTTTATAGCATAATAAACAATTAAGGAATTTTTCAGAAATTGTTTATTAAATAAATTATTTTATACAATTTTCAGTAGTTCTTGATTTATGTTCCATTGATATTCAATGAGATGTGTGACTATATCATGAATACAAACGTCTATTCAGGTTGAATAAATTCAAACATTTCTACGACTTTGTGGAATCCATAGGCAAATAGATGACCCAAAATAATGTATACCTACCATAGTATAATTATTTGTAAAATTTGTAGAAGCAGATCTATGAATTGATAGTCGCCGGCATGCTGGAATGGTAAATTCAAGATTCCTACTTTGGCTTCACAATAATACTGAACAACAATTTCAGCAATTCGAGGGATCTTGATAGCTTTTTTTATCGAGTGTATATAATCATCTTAATTTTAACATTGATTAAACAAAATAAAATTGGTTTCGACGACAAAGCTATAGTGTAACAATTCAGACGGTATTGACTCCATACAATGAGTCAATCATACTAATCAATTTTATTTTATTTGTTTTTTAAAATATAACAATACAATTTAAATTATAGTAATAAAGAATACTCGAAAGTAAAAAAACTTAAGAAATAATTTTATATGAATTCCAGAGAAGAAAATGTATTATAATAAAATTTAATTACTGAAACAATTTGTATGTATTTAAAATAATACTGTACATCTTTTTTATAAGAGAAAACATTATTTAAAACAAACATTAAGGTTCGAGGGTATAGTGGCTTATGCAATAGAATATTTATTAAGAAATATATATGAATGATTGTTTCATTTATTTTATAACAAGTCTTTTGACGTCAAATATAATTGTAGGGAGTTTTAAAAATGTATCTAATAAGCTTTGTAGCTTGTACCCATCAATATATTATTTGTAAACCAATAAGATAAGAATTTTATATTTAAGATGAATCTTCAGATTGTCAATCATTTTTCGCAGCACTGATCAATAAGAGCTTTTTCCTATTTCTTCGAATTTTAATCATTCAAATTTCATCCCCATCTTCGCCTGTGGGTACATACATACATACATATTCATTCATCCCCTGAATGAACGAACACATTAATGTCTACTACGACTTAAACGATAGATTATACGAATTATAAACGTGAACTTATATAAATTGAAGGTGTGGAGTAGTATGAGAAGTGAGGAGACAGCATGTAGTGAAGTTCCTTTGCAAAGAGAAGCTGCACTTGAAGTCAGTACCACCCACTCACCCTGCCTCTACGTCATCCACCCCTAAACACCCCATCCACTCTCTTTACACGTGCTGTGATGAAAAATATATTACACTTGTACCGGTACCAGCATGTACACTTTGAAATACATCTTAAGTCTTACATTTCATGCTGTCTACCAGACCCTCACTTCAATCACATTCCTTCACTTATTGCGTTTTAAAAGCACACCTTCGCAAATCGCACAGCACTTGATTAACAAACCTGTTTGTTATTGGTCAGCTGCTTGATATTTTATATGTTTTATGTACTGTAGCTCCAAGATTATTCTGTTGAGAGTGCATTGGAAATTCAGGTTGGATCAGATGTACACTGTATAAAATAAAATATAATACAATAAATAGTTTAAATATATGTCCATCTAATACTCATGTTTTAAGGAAACTGAATTTCAAAGTAAAATAACCAAAACACATTATTTCATCAACTTGGTCAACAACATCAAACACTATTATTATAAATAAAACTAGGGTAATTTTAATTGATATTTTCAATGTGTTTTGATGTTATGCTTGGTTTTTTTAACAGGACGGTGATAAGTTGTTTATTTTTTCATATAGAATATATTTGAATTTTCGAAGTAAATTATAAATTAAATAATTTAATACGGATTTCAACATTCATCACAATAATTAAAAAGTGAGTTTCCCGATAAATACCGTTTTATGAAAATTGTCATTTATTATTAATGATGTTTTAAAATGAACATTCTTTGAACTTCATACATTTAATATAGTGTTTGTTCCAGTTAGAATCATTTTTATATGAGGCACGTGTTTGTTGCAAGACTGGATACAATATTATTATAAATTTTAGTGTGTATGTATTAATAATAAATGTATTAATTGTAGTAAAATAATTATATAAAATATTGGACAGACAGACATACAACATACACACGCGTTCAACAATTATATATATTATATATATATATATATATATATATATATATATAATAATAATAAAGTAAATTTAAAGTTGGGGATATACCTCTATATTTTATTTTATAATAATTTATAAAACTTTACAAATATCATACTACAGACACCTATTGATAAAACCATAAAGCATTTAATTTTTCATGAATTTCAGCCACTATTTATTACATTTATAATAAAATTTATATGTCAAGAGCTGTTTTATAAATCAATATTAATTATATGAGCTTAAAGAAAAATTATAAAATATAAATTGAAAGACTGTGACTTAGAGATTCAAAATGATTGAACGTTGTTTGAGTTTTATTTTTATCATCGGAATAAATAAAATAAATTAAATATTCACTATCCAATTAAAATCGTCCATCCTGAATTGGGAAGAAAGAGGTTTTTGCAAAAGGCCCCGGTGCACGGCGAAATCATTTGAAATTCAAATTCGGACGGATGAAAAGAAAATATTGATTATGAAAAACATGAAAAAGTATTTTGTAAGAGCAATCCAATCAAACATCTTCATGTTCATAACAAAACCTCGATTTCCTTTTACAGCACCCTTCATGTCGGCATACAAAAGATGACGATTGTTTTCTAATATCCACTTTTTTACAAATATCACAGACCTCCATATCAATATTTATTCTTCATCCTCAATCCGAGAATGTGTTTTTCTAGAAAAAATACATAAAACTACCTGTTTTAATTTATTACTTATAATCGAATAATAATAATAATAAGTCTCTTACGATTATGGGAGAGTCGTACAGCCGAATATACTTAATTCTTTTACAAGTAAAAGTACTAAAAAACCATATATTTCAACGTTTTCTTAAATTAAATACAAGCTTGGTTCATAAATATTCAGGTTTATTTCAATTTAATACATTAAAATAATAATAAATTATCAAGAAAATACGAAACGCTTACATGAAAAAAAAGTAAAATTTATTTGTTTTTTATTATGAAAATAAACTAAAAAAATAGAATTGACTTAAATGATGAATTTCCCATTAATAATGAAAATGAAAATAAAAATTAATCCGTAAAACCTATATATTAACCAATTCAGTGACAATATTGCTGTTTACCTTTACAGACATCCTCGTATGCGGTATCTTATTTTATTAGTATTTAATATTATATGTAATAGTCAAAAGGTAACTAAGAGCATAATTTTATATTGATTGTATTCATTTATCTGCAACATGAATTAAATTATGATTATTTTATTGTTTAGAAATTTTATTTTCATAAAATTATTTCGAGAATCTCATCGAACTAATCATTGATTATTATTTTTTTATGCCGACGAATAGCTATTGTGTGTATTAATATTATTTGTCAATACAATTTACATTGGATTCGCGCGAACATTCGCATGAATGCATTCGCACGAGTGTGTATGTACGCACCATTACACTTTTACTTATTATTGAATAGTTTCATCTTTAAAAAGTAATTTAAAATGAGCATATATTTATCTTTTCGGCAGGAAAAAAACGATTTTTATGGTGTATGTTTTTTTAATGTTGACAACATTTTCGGTTTTCCTCGTAGTATATAAACAAGTGAATCACAAACGTATGCATAAAATGAATTGACTGCAAGACCATTAAAACATACCAATTAAAAAGTGCTCAGCCTCGCCAATTATCACTCCTTTAAGGATGCTATAACAATTCGCTGACTCGTCATAATTATGAAAATGCAATCAAAACTTACTTTGGCCGATATTAATAATATCCTTTCAAATAGACCACAGTCGTTACATATATTTTCAGGTACTGACTTAAACAATGTATGTGATTCAATCTACTCTAACTGATTATTTTGATTAATTCCGTCATAGTCCTGTATAATACCGTGACGCCTTCCCTGTTGAGGGAATTTCCTTGTAAAGTAATGGATTCTCAGGCGTGCGTCACCGTAAACGTACACGGTAAATACGATAGAAGGGTTGCTTAGCTACACTTATGAACGGTTTTTTGTTGGTTAATATCTCTTTTGAGCCTCGGGCGAGGCACTACTTATCAAGAAACCGATCAAAAGTACAGCAAAGCAACTCTATTACCGTCTTTGCGGTGTGCGTTTGCAGTGACGCACTCCTGGGAATCCCAAGCTGTAGGGGTTGGTCAGGCCATGGCCTTTATGGGAGAATATAATAGAAATCTCAAGTCATAAATATGATAATCCTTCAAAAGATTGTTTATTTACTACTGTAATCGAGGGATACTGAAAATGTTACCATATTTAATATTATTAATTCATGTTTGAATATCCATATTTTACAAGATACACATATTATTTTGGAACATGTCTCATTTGCTGTATTTATATGGAAATGCTTATACCTACTTTTATATTAATTTCGAGTGTCCAATCAATTTGTTATGAACCACTCTCGAAATTATTTGTCGTAAATTGAGAATGATGAGAGTTGTGAGCAAACTAAGCGTACAAAATGCAACACAAAATAAACATCACACAGGCGAAACGAATTTCCTCGCAAACAAATCTATGTCGGCGCCTTCTGTATTTATTTCCGTACGTCTTCTTAATATATTTCACCCTTCGTATGTCTATTTGCCTGAAGCTTCTTTGAAAATCGTTACAAGCAAGTATATGCCTTTGAGAGCTAAGATCAGAAATATGGATAGAAATCGTTAAATCCTACCACTCAAAACTAACCAACTATCAAAGCAATTAATATGTTATGATCGTGGTCGAAAGGGTGAATGATCTTTAAAAATATATTTATTGACCGTTTGAATATTCGTAGTAGAAAAGCTCTGATTATTTTTCTTACCCTTTGATTCCCGAAAACAGGTTGTAATCGACGGAATTATTTCTTTATTAAATGACTTTTAAGAATTCTTTCATATTTAAAAATGGCTTTTATAAAAATAATTTCAAATAATACAATCCATCAAAAGATTAATTCTGAGAAGGATTTTTGTCCGATGTGCCATGAATTCTATTTGCGGAAGTAAAAGGACTATTTTGATATTTGAGAGAATATCATAATATACAAAAGCTTCCATGGCCATAAGAAGGGAAATAACAGAACTATATTGGTTGAACTTGACCGGGCGAAAGATGGAACGACATTGCAAAAGAATTCCACGTGGGACATATTAGTGCAAAATAAAAGGCATCAATCTAAGATAAACTATAGTAGTAATAGAAGAATAAAAAGAAAACAGTCATTATTAAATTAGAATTATACGTATGAATTGTCTGATGCATACTCTTGAAAAGCAAACAAAGCATATCTAATATTCTTCGGTAGATATTTACAATTTATGGCAAGACTTTTGAATTTTCATGAGTAAAACTGCATCGCTTGGAGAAACCCCTTCAAAATAAATACGTCTTCAATGTACTAAAGCAAAGCCAAGTATTATTCTAAGCAAATTTCACTGAAAATCCCGTCCCAGAGAGGGCACTCAGTTAAAACCTTGACAATTTTCCATTGGAAATGGTAAAGTGTAAATTTTCTGGATGATATATTACTACGGCTACGTACAATATTACATATACCAGTAATACCATAGTTATTATAAATTCTTTGATATTTTACTAACAAGTTTTTTATTAGGATTTGATCATTGAAGACCTTTGCAAAAAAACAACATTTGTCCATTTTTTTTCAAAATGATTTTATTCTACAGATTATTGAGATCAAACTCTATGGCACAAAAAATCTTTGTTATCGGTAACATAATTATCATAAATAAAAATATTTGAAAAAGCACACATGTCCCGTAAAACAGCCGATGAAAATACACATTTTAATACATTTCTATAAAACCATATTTTTAGTAAGTAATTTTTAGGTAGGTCTTCAATTGAAATTGACTCATGTCAACACCGCCATAAAAAATATTATTTCATAGGTGTCTGAATACACCCACAATAATAACGGACGGGACATAAATGAATCAAAACAGAACCACACGCACACTGGTGTGAATCAGGGTTCGACATTAGGGTCGTTTATTTTAATATATATATATATATATATATATATATATATATATATGTTATTAGTTATATATATATATATGTTATATATATATATATATATATATATATATATATATATATAGTTATATATATATATATATATATATATATATATATATATTGACAACCTACCCTCAGTCATCTACTCCTCCCACTGTCTTCTGTATGCTGAAGATCTGAAGATATTCATGGCCGTTGGTAATGACAGTGATCCGTAGGAACGGAATGACTTGCCGTCCATCGTGACACATAGAAATGAATATTGGCCCTTCCGTTTCCCCTCTAAGTTCCTTTTAGGTGCTCAAACGTATAATTCGTTGGAGCTTCGAAGGGGATTGTTTATGCAGTATGAACAAGTCCCTTCGAAGCCTTTTATTTCTGGTTATCAGAGGTCACATTACTGTGCCAGAGATACTTGAGCATGTGGGACTGTTCTGTCCTGAGAAATATACGCGAAGGCGTCACCATTCTCTATTCCGAATCACCCTTCGCACTCCAACCACCACAAATTCAGTCCTCTTGCCAGAAGAGTACGCCTTTTGAATGAGTGAACTATCAGGGGGGCAAATAATTATCTGTTCAATCTGTCCCTCCGTATGTTTACGTAGAGCGTGCACATGTTTCTAATTAAGTGACATGAATATCTTTTTATATTTCACATTGTACCATCTTTTATATTTTATACTTTTCTTCTTATTTTATTTTTTTCTATTCTTTTTTTTCGTGTTAAACCACCGCCACATCGGTGGTGACAATTCAACTGACGAGTGTTACATTATATGCTAGTGGTAATGCAGCATGATACAATAATATAATATGTATATGGATACAATAAATAAATAAATAATTATAAAGGGTAATTTACAACAATTTTAATTGTATACTTGATGATATACAAGATCGTTTATAGTTACTTGTATCATTTCAATTTTCTACTTGATAAGTGGATATTTTCTTTCCATTATCATTATCAAAATTTATTGAATCATTTTTTTCAGTTAATTCCAAATTTTACCGTCAAAAACTAAAATATTTTTGACAATAAATAAATAATATGGAAAACAGACAGGGCAACCCCATATGTCCACCTTGTGTCAGTGTGACATGTGTCAAAATGACATGTGCAATGGCTACTTGTGCTTATATTAGTAGTAGTTGTCGCAGCTCTGTTTCTACACTCGATGTTTTCTCATGTCCGTTATTGTACGAGAACACAATTGCTTTTGCGGCCTCCAATGCTGTAGCAATCGCAAATACACACGTAATTCACGAATAATTGGTTTTACATCT
Source organism: Agraylea sexmaculata (assembly GCA_022606485.1). Lineage (NCBI taxonomy): Eukaryota > Metazoa > Arthropoda > Insecta > Trichoptera > Hydroptilidae > Agraylea > Agraylea sexmaculata. Next base: position 12,230 of record JAGTTH010000113.1, on the reverse strand, counting down.
TATTACTATAGTATTTAATATATTTACTCATAATCTCAGGATGACGGCAGTGCTCAAATTATACATACTTTAGCCTGCCACAGTGAACGAATAAATGTTGTAAAGGTGATAAACACGATATATGAAAATCAATGGATTAACAAATTACATGATAAAGAATGGATCCAAATGGACTCGGCTCAGCGCAAATTTTATAATTCGATTTCAAAACCCTTTTTAATAACTGGCTCTAATGATAAAACAGCCATCGTATGGGAACTAGATCAAAATGGTATTTATGAGCCTAGCTTTCATTTGAAAGGTCATGAAGGATCTGTAAGCTCTGTTGATGGTATAAAAATAATTACTGAAGAAAATACTACTTTTTACATAGCTACTGCTTCCACTGATTCCACTATAAGAATATGGATAAAAGCCTATAATTCCGGTTTGTTTACACTTTATTATTTTGAATCTTTTTAATTTTAACTTTAACAAATTTTAGACGAAGTTCGAGAATCACAAGTAATAAACTTAGGCAGTGGAATTTGTTTGTGTGTTAAGTTTACCAAACTTCCCGGAACAGCTGTACCTTTACTAGCTCTTTGTTTGGATGACAATAAAATACACATTTATGCCGAAACAACTGATAAGAAATTCATCAAAGTACAAACATTAATTGGACACGAAGATTGGGTTCGTGACATAGATTTTGTTGAAATTGGTAAGTTTCCGAATTGGTTTGAAATAAACGTATACTTATAGTTAAAATATTTTCAGAGAATAAGTTACTAATAGCATCATGCTCTCAAGATACATACATTAGAATATGGTCAATAGTTCCATCTGATGAAAATACCATAGAAAATAATGATGAATTAAGGATTGAAAAAAAATTGTTTACTGCCTCAGATCGACCATGGGCCGTTTCCTTAGAAGCTGTTCTATTGGGCCACGAAGGATGGGTTTATGCTGTTAATTGGCACTATAATTGTACAATCTATTAAAACTACATATTATATACATACATACTATGTGTTTATAACTTTTTATAATTTTTTTTAGTTAAAACTAAACATCTGAAACTTTTATCTTCTTCTTTCGACAAAACCTTAATAATATGGGAACCCAGTATAGATGATGGTAATGAAGGCGTATGGGTAGAGAAGGTGAGGGTTGGAGAAGTTGGCGGCGGCGGTTTAGGCTTTTATGGTGGAAAATTCACACCTGATGGCAGTTCAATAATTGGACACAGTTATACAGGATCATTTCATATTTGGAATTATGACCAGGTACAGTGGATCCTCAATATTACGAATTTTCGTTATTCGTTTTGCTTATTTTCAACCTCTGTATATCGAAGTTTTATTTAGGAATATTATCTAGGAAAGCAAAAGGGTATATGACAAAAATAATACTGCCTAAACTTGCAAATCCATAGCTGATCATATAATTTTTTGTATTCTTTATTTACGAACTTTGATTTCTGGATTTATTCTAATTAATATGACGTTTGCTTTAGTAATTTGTGTGCACCTCTTTTTCATGTTCATATTTTAAGGGCATATATGTAATATGAGTGGTTTTGAACTTCTATATAACGAAGTCTGCGAAAAAAAACCTCTATATATCGAAATCCTCCATATAACGATTTTTTTCATTCCCCTTGAGCTTCGTTGTATCGATGTTCCGCTGTATTTGCATTTTCATATTGCCATTTATTTTGAAACACAGTCATTTATGATCTTAGTACCTCTAGACACTAGCATAACTCATTTAATTTTAAATATAACAAGTCGTAACATGTATTTCAGGAAACTGATCGTTGGGTACCGAGTGTAACTTTTGGCGGACATTTCAAAGAAATAGTGGATTTGGCTTGGGAGCCAAATGGAGAGTTTTTACTTTCTGCAAGTACTGACCAAACAACAAGAATTCACTGCCCTTGGAAGAGATTAGACAAATCTTGTAAAACAACTTGGCATGAACTGGCTAGACCGCAAATACACGGTTATGATCTGTCTAGTTTGGCCATGATATCCAGATACCAATACGCATCGGGGGCTGAAGAGAAAATCGTTAGAATATTTTCTGCTCCACACAACTTCATCACAAATTTCAAAACTATATCACAAATTCATGAAAACACACTCGATATAAACAGTTAGTTTCAATAATTCTAGATATACATATATCTACTAATAAAAATAAACTTTTTTCATATATTTTTTCATATTAAAACATGTTTCTTTTATATTGTAGATATTCCTGAAGGGGCATCAGTTCCTTCATTAGGTCTCTCCAACAAAGCTGTATTTTCTTCTGAAAATTCAAAGAAACAAACATCGACTCATGTCAAAGACCAATATCCAGAAAACTATTTCATCCCTGTAGAAATAAAAAGTACAATAAACTATATATTTTATTATAAATGGAATTTCTTGAATTTATATTTTTCAATACAGAACCACCCACCGAAGAAATATTATTACAAAACACATTATGGCCAGAGACGAATAAACTGTACGGACACGGATTTGAAATTTTTGCTTTGGCGGCAAGTCACGATGGGAAAATTCTAGCATCATCATGTAAATCTACAAATACACAGCACGCAACTATTTTAACATGGTATTTAACACGAATTCAATAAATAAGTTCTGTCAATATTAAACAATGGCCTCTTTTAGGAATACAAAAACATGGCTTCAAATACAGAGTCTTCGATCCCACGAATTAACTGTTACTCAGCTAGCGTTTTCACCTGATAATATTTACCTCTTATCTGTATCAAGAGACAGACGATGGTCAATTTTCCAAAGAAACTCCTTAGACGATCTACAATTTACCTTCATTTGCTCGTCTAATAAGACAAATGGCATTCACACCAGAATCATATGGTGCTGTGCTTGGACCCATGACTCAAATCATTTTGTCACAGGTTCACGAGATGGAAAGGTAAGTGATTTACTCCAATATCCATTAAGATCAGTTTTATTAACTTTATAGTTTTTAGATCGCATTATGGAGCAAAAATAATGAAGAGTGTTTTAAAAGTTCAATGCCACCATTGGAATTACCATCAGAATCTGTCACCTCATTAGCTATTGCTGGTCAAAAATACCACGATTGTTATATAGTGGCTGCTGGTTTTGAGTCTGGAAAAATTAATATTTATTCAATTACATATGGTGAAACAGCAAAATGGTCTTTACTTCTTGAAATGGATAAGAGGTAACTATCATAATACAGTGGAACCTCGATATATCAAATTTCTTGTATTCTCGATCAATTAAGCAAATTATAAAGGAGCATTAATATGACTAATGAAGTTAATAAAATTGAAAAACTCACTTATCGATAAATATCTAACTAAATCATTCATGTATTGTTACTTTGTGCTCGAGTCCGCAGACACTATAATTTTGATATCAAGGTCGGGGCCATGGATCTCTACCCATTATAAAAGCTTTTCTATTCATTTAATAAGCTCTTACAATTAAGTAGATTAGGGCATATGCTGAAAATTAAAAATATCATTGTGTGTTAATTACATATGTATTTCTTCTTTTTCCAGTTTTGCTCACCACCTAACTGTAAGAAGATTGTCTTTCCGTCCAAAACATTCATCTCTCACCGATGAAAACATCATTGAACTTGCAAGCGGATCTAATGACACAATGTTAAAAATTTACTCAATCGATGTTACTAAATTAGCATTGTGAATTTTTTGTTTCGTTTTTATTAAAAGATTAATATTTTAAATATACAATCATTATTATTTTCTGTGTTTACACAATATGTGGGACATACCAGAAAACGGTATAAAAATAATTTACAATGTACGATGAGATCAACTTTACAATATCGAAACTGTTATACATAAATATAGAACAACTATCAATAAGGTGAAAGAATTATTTAAAAAAAACATATTTACAATTTATTTAATTTCTACATGCAAAAATCTATAAGTAATAGTCAGGAAATAATTTTCTGCCTGAGTTGTAAAATGGAATTGTAAACTTTTAAAGCTGGTCCGAGTCGCATGCTGAACACGTTGATGAGGTCATCTTGGGATAACATTAAAAATGATTCACCATCAATTCTATGCTTGACAAACTGTTTTGATATATCCTTGCAGTCAATTAGTCGATCGATAAAATCTTGCACATCTGTTTGGCTCCAATTGCGAGGGTCCATTCTCAATCCTTGTTTTTGTAATATTTCTTCAATTCTCAAACAGTTAATCCTCCATACGGGAGGTGTAACCCGATTTGGATTAGGTAGGTAACCGGGCTCATAAACTGAACTTTGAACAACTTCTTTAGTCCTGTCTGTCGGAATGTGCAACACTTCTGGTGACGTTTTTCGTTTTTTCCTTCCTTTACTTCCATTTGATTCATCATCATCAGATAACTAATAAAAGAAATCCAATTATTATTTATATTTTATAATTCATTTAAAAAAGATCCCTTACCACCACGTCCATTTTTAAATCGTCAACTTTTTTTAATTGGCTCTCTCTATTATGGGAAAATGACATTCTGTAAAAAAAAAATATATATATGTTAATGAATGAACAGTTTTGGAGTACATATTTATAATGTTAAATACAAAACTTACTTTCTTGGTTCTTTAGTCTTGGGTTCAGAGTGTAATGGAGGTGGTCTGACTCCAGCTAATCTATCCCTCATAATAGGACTTGACACTGGTAATTGATAAGGGCATTCTGCTGATGAACTATGAGTTGTTCGTTTAGCTCCGAGGGTATTTCCTAAGCCACGACATCCACCTGTCCCGCATTCGCCAGGAATTGCAAAATCATCTGGAGCTATAAGAAAATTATTATTATTGATTTGTTAAATATGTTAATACAAAATTTAAATTAGTTCTTTTATATATAAATACTCCCCGAGGGGCTTTTGAGAGGGTTTTTCCAAAATTTGGTTTTTTAGACACAACAATGTGTTAATTCATTGTCTATCGGTGATCTTAACTATTACTAGTTACACAAGTCACCAACAGAGCAGCTCTGCCAAACTTAATAATCGCCTCAGTATTTAACTTACAATCCAGGAAATCAGAGTATATTTGAACTCATGACCACAGAATTTGTAGTCACGCACCTTATTCCCTGAGCTATTATATTGATCAATTTTATACATATATAATATCATGGACTCACTTAACGGGGGCTCGAGAGGGTGTCCAGTTTTCAAACACCATCCAACCTCGTGAATATCTTGACAATCGTCATCTACCCAATAAGATAGTTCATCGGGCCAACCATCAAAAGATATTTGAATCTGATGACGGCGGACATCACTTACAGTTGCACACCTAATTAAAAATGGCACCTAAAATAAAATAAAATATATTAACATGAACAATTTAAAAACCGAATGAATAAAAAGAAACTAACTCGTTTATCTACAGCTTCTAGTTTCATCCCCGCTTTGAAATTGTGTGGACCTCTCGGTTTGAAAGCACGTGGAGGAACTGCTGATGAATTGGTTTCGCGAAGATACTGCTCCCAAGTAAAGGATTCAGGATCCTTATAAACTGAACAAAAAATTATATTGCATTAAAATGTTAATTTTGCTCTACATACATATATGTATGTATGATAAAAAAACAAATAATCTTACAATTCGGAGGAGTTAAACTATAACCATTATCATCACACCAGCCGACAGGATGAATATACGGAGATGTAGGGTCCACCCAATAGTCATAAATATCATCCCAACTGTCGAAATGAATCAATATCCTATTATCCACGACATCGGCTACACTAGCAACACATGTAAGTGAGTTTTTTCTATCCTCGGCTTCTAGTTTCATACCAATTCTGAACCCATTAGGACAAATATTCTACGAGATGAATAAATACCAATTATAATTTATTAAAAAAAAATATATATTAATAAATATTTACCGTTGATGAAACATGTGGAAAAAGTTGTTTGGGTGCAGCAATAGCCTTTACTTGTTTTAAATACATTGGCCAACTGAAAGAATTCTGAGTGAATCCAACAGGTGGACGCAAGACACGTCCATTTTTTTCACACCATCCAGCAGGAAACATATCTGAAGAGTCCGCATTCACCCAAAAATCAAAATCTTCATGGAAACCATCAAAATGTAATTTAAGACGACAACCCTGAATCTCAGAAACAGTAACCACTGCATACAATGCCGGATGCACAGGATCAATTGCTTCCATTTTCATTCCTATTTTAAATGTACCTTTGGTTGAAATAGTAGTTTCTTTGAAAAGTTTTGAAGGAGCAGGTTTCGCTTTGCAGTGTTCTAACCAATGATGCCATGAAAATACACCATGTTCATTAATCCAGGGATACTTTTTAATGTTACTTTTTGACTTGTTTTCATTTTTCATTTTGGTTATTGTTATTTCCGGATAAGATTCTAAAAATTTTGAATTACATTTTTGGAAATCATTAAGATCGTTTTCTTCATCTTTTGATTTAACCTTTTGACTTAGAACTTTCTTTTGTTTGCGTTTCTTTTTCAATTCTGTATCTTTAAGTTTTTTCATTTGAAACTTGCCATTTCGTTCACACGTTAAACTACAAAAATTAGGACTAACGAACTCAGCTGCCATACCGTGACATCCGCAAGTGTCACAACAATACAGATCTTCTGGTGATGTTAACTTTTTATCACGACCATTTGATTCATATTTCATATTCAACGGTGTTTTATATTTTGGAGAATAATCTTCATCGTCAGATTCTATTACATCAATTATTCCAAATTCATTAGTTTTAAATTGAAGGTTACTGCCTTTCAACAAAGCAATATTATTTGTCCACTGTAAACCTAAAGAGTCCTCCCTATATGTGAAATCAATACCTTCTTCACATTTAGGTTGTCTATTAATATGTTCCTTCATTTTAGAATTTTGATAGGCGTCTCCAGACATCCGACTTTTTCGTCTATCTTTGTTGATTAACACAGGCTTTCTGAGAACTTTTTGTAGAGAATTACTTTTTACAATTTCATCATAGATTTCTTTCTTCCGAAGTAAAGCTTTTGCATCAGCAACATCTGTTTCTAATTTTTCGTTACAAAATAAAGAAGGTAATGGATTTTCTTCAGACACTTCTATCACTTTTGTTTTACTGACTAATCCACAACTGAGGTTTTTGGAGCCATCTTTAAGTACAGAAGGTTTATTATTTACATTTTCACTATATGATAGTGTAATTACTTTGTTGTCATTATCAATATTAATTGTTTTCTTTTCCAATATTTCAGAGTCAGATTTTTTAAGATTATTGTGAACCAATTCATTTTCAGGATCTTTGCATGAATCACCCAACAATAATGACTGTGCATTTTTATTTCCATCATCCAAACAAATAGTATATGCTTTTCCATCTGTTAAATTTTGATTATCGCTATCTTCTGATAATGTCACGCCATAAATATCTTCATTTGAAATATTAGTTTCAGGGATGGATAAAGCATATTCTTGCTCTCCAATCAATTCCACGCGAGATCCAGTAGGCATGGTTGATGAAAAACTTTTGTCAGAGATAGAGGAATTGGTCAAACTTTGCACTGGTGGAATAATAACACTACTTCCAGATATTGGGATACTTTTCGTGCTGAGGGGTTGAAGTGGTGGCACATCTGAGCTTAATAAAGATTTTGGTTGCATTATTGTTATTTTTCCTGAAGAATCATTTTGGACTTGACCATTTGAAATTTGAACATTTATAACTGAACCTTTGGAAGCCATTGTGGTGGGAAGAATAACTTTAGAATTGTTCATTTTAGAAAGATTCACCGAATTCAAGAGGATTTTTTGGTTGGTCGTAGAAGGAATCAATAAATGTGAAGTCGGTACAATAATAGATTGATTTGGATCTTGAATTTTAGCTCCACTTATAGGCTTCTTTACAGTACTGACATAAGTGGTAAAAGCATGTTTGCCTCCTGTTGAAGGGGCTATACTAATCGGAACAACATTTGTAGTAGATTGCTTTGGACTTTGAATAATTTTAGTGGAAATCGATGAATTTGATGTAATGACAGTTTTGCTTGTAGCGGTATTTTTGGGCAAAGTAGGCAAAAATTGTATATTGGGCATATTAGATGTAGAAGTAACCTATAAAAAAAAAACAAAAAAAATCAGCTTTGTATTTAAAAATAAAAAAATAAATAAAGAAAGATTAAATACTCACAGGTCTTCTAATATTGAAATTGGTAGCCATCGTTTGCATAGTAGGTTTTAATCCTGAAGTGGCGTGAATATAAACAACCGGAGTATTAGTTTTCGATGTTGCCTGAAGTTGTACAGAATTCTGACTGGTGATATGAGAGCTATTTGAACTATTAACTTGAAAAGGTTGCGAAGAATTTGTCACTTGTACTATTTGAGTGTTTCTGGTTGAGTTATTAGATTGATTTTCATCAATTTGTTCAGCATTCACACACGTTAATTGATTTTGAGTATTATTTCCGGGAACGTGTAACTGAAAAATCGGCACAGATGACTGTCCCGGATTCGATAATTGCAGTTGCAAATTCGACCTACCCAACTTTAAACTATTAATGTCATCTTTCGATAGTTGAATCGGTATCTTAGCATTCTGGGTTAACTGTATCGGAAGAGTACCAATGCTCGGGGTCATCTGAAGAGGAATATATGATGATGTAGTAATTTGACTCGGTACGGAATTCCCAATCACAGGATTAACGGAAGAAGTCATCTCAGTCGACGCTTCTGTCAAATCCACTGTAGGAAATGACGGCTTCACCAAGACACTTTTCACTTGTTTTGTAGGCTGCGATGCCATTCTCTTCTCATACCATCTCAAAATCTTCTGAAATGTAATTAATCATACATATCAATTAATACTTTGGAGGTGTTATTTAAATTTATTAATAAATTTTTGTGAAAAATTGCAGTTGAATCATTATAAAGTTAATTTCAACGAATATAAGTGAATCATAAACATTGCAATATGATGGTTGTCTCAAAACATTTCAGTATATGTGAGTATTGTACAATATCATCTGAGTTTCGAAACAAAAATAACTGACGCGAAACACACATTTGGAGGTCGATCATCGGACAAAAGCTAAATTTGATCAAAGGTCGAGGAATTAAACGATACGGACGTAGTTTAGTGCAATAATATTAAATGCGTTTAGAAAAACAAGACATAATCAATTGTATTCCACGGAAAAGTGTCGACTTGTTTGGAAGGTGCTACGACAAAACAGTCCACAAGTTAAAAGAAACACTAACAACACTGACCAGTTACGAAGCTAGAAGGTCCGGTTCTAAGACTACTGGACCGACTGGACCGACTAGCTCGGCCACTGCAAGCTCCTCCCACTGGCTCATGCACTCCTACTAAACTACTAAACTAAACTACTCGCGCTCCAGTACAAGTACAAGTACACAGTACACGAGAACACCGCCACTCGCCACTCGCCAGTTATAACTTCATTCTGTGTGCCTACACTATAACCATGTGTTGCCATGTGCTTTCTTATCATTCAACCGCGATTTTCTTTTTAATTATTCATTTCGGAAATCAAAACGCCCATGTCTTCGAATCCCCATTCAACATAGATAATTGATTAAGTTTTTCTATCAAACAGTTACTTTACTGTGATCAATTAACTATTATGGCAGTATATAACGTAATTTCAAGGTTAAATATATAACAATTCAACGGTTTTATGATTTTATCATGGTTACCTAGGTATGTAAGTTTTCTTTGTAGTTATATTCGTGCACAATGTTTGTACATATCTTATTCATAATTAACAGGTATGATAAAAAAAACAACAAAACGATGAACTTTTGCATTAAAATGTGATAGTCAATGAACTTCATCTAAGCTCATTGATCAAGCAATTATTTTGGATGATGAGAAATCCGGATCTTGGCGGGGCAAGCATTTTTTGCATTCGGATAGTAAAGGAAATAGCAGTGGGGAATAAATACGTGGTAATTGAGCAGGTAAAATCTTAATCAGCACATTATTCTGTCTACCTTGTCAAATGAGTGCAACTATGCATCCCAGCAATAGTCAATGGTAACACTGTGGGTGTTGTGAAGAGTGAAGAGTGAAGAGTGAAGAGTGAAGAGCTCCAAGCTCCAGGCTCCAAGACGATGGGAGGCAGCTTCAGCGCCGGCGCCAACAACGAGGAGCTGGTGGACAGAATGGTGCAGACTGGCTGCATCAGCAGGTGCAGCACCGAGGCCGTGTTCAGGGCCGTGGACCGCGGTCACTATGTTCACCCTCACGACATAAGCCACGCCTACCGGGATGCAGCCTGCCACCACCTCTATGTGCACCTGTCCGCGCCTTGTATCTATGGGTAAGGCGCCTGTACTCCTGTACTCCTGTACTCTTATACTCTTATACTCCTGTCATCATCATCACACACTACAAGCTCCTCCCTTAATTATGTTTCTCATTAGAGTCAATTACCGGTACATTTATTTTCTCGATGGTGTTCTACATTTGTACAATCGAAACAATCGATTTATTTTTTTATACTATTTTTTTTTTTTGTTTTTCTCCATCATATTTGTTATACGTGTTGTGTAAATGTATTATTTGAAAACGATATATTTTTTTTTTTATTAATGTCACACTTTTGGAAACCACACATGTAGTCTTTCAATTGTTTATATATTATATGTTTTTAATATTTTTGACAATATTGTTGCACTGTGAAATAAGAGCTTAAAGTGGCTTCAAAACAATATAATGCAGTAATATTGATCATCATATTGAATGGCCTGGGTGTGGAATGGAAGTGTTTTAAAGAATTTCCTTCATACTCATTATTCTTGAAATTACATATATTGTCAGCTCCGTAGAACAAAATTGTAACTACAAAACCCTTATTTTACAAGACGGGCGTTTTACTTTGTTCTCGTGTAATATTCAGATACTACTTCAATCCAGCTCAATATTGCATTTCAATAATCATAAAAAAAACATCTCATCGGTATAACAAAAAAATCTAATTTTTTGGTCGAAACTGTTCTACATAGCTGATAATCTTTTTCTTTTTCTTTGACAGCGATGTTGTGGAAGCATTGGATTTGAAATCAGGACACAGCTTTCTAAATCTCGGTTCAGGTACAGGTTACCTGAGTACGATGGCCGGACTGATTTTAGGAACTTACGGTGTCAATCATGGCATTGAAATTAATGAGTCTCTTATTATTTACGCTAATGACAAACTGAAAGAGTTTTTAGATAAATCATTAGCAATTGAGGAATTTGATTTTTGTGTACCTAAATTTACTATAGGTAATATTTTGATTATCTTTCACTTATTTTCATTAAATTAGCATGTTAATTAATTTTATATTACAGGAAACTGTTTGTGTCTTCCTGAGTCATATCCTCAATATGACAGGGTGTATTGTGGTGCTAATTGTTCTAAAACTCATGGAGCTCAAATAAAAAGACTGTTAAAAGTAAGATTTGTGGGATAATATTTTAAATATTTTTATAAATTTCATCGGGTAAATATTTTTACAGATTGGTGGCTTGCTTGTAATGCCATATAAGAATAAACTTATAAAAGTACTGCGCGTATCAGAAACCTCTTGGATAACAAAGAAAATACATAATGTACACTTTACTTCGTTAATTCCACCCACTCCTCAACAGATGGAGAAACCACCTGAAATAAGTAATGAAATTTTTATAAATAGCAATTTTTAATTGATTTTTCTTATAACAATTTTAAAAATTTTAGTTGACTTTGTTCCACCAACACTTCAAAGTATCTGTCGTGATTTAATTCGAAATGTACTGAGAAAGTCAGTATTCTTTAGTCGACCTGAACTAACAAAATATCTCAAAACAACTTCAGATAGTAAAAAGGAAATTAAGAAAAATACTGAATTCACTGCAATCCGTATACCTTTGGACTCAGATAGTAATACATAACACTATTTTTCTTTATACTTGCTATTTATTTTAATACTTTAAATTACAATATTTTAGGTGACTTTGGAGAGTTTCATAATTTAGATGCAGAATCTGGATCCCGAGAAATGAATGCTCTTTTATCGTTAATATATAACTTACGTGCAAATAGAATGAATAGATTGAGTGATCAAGAACAATATGATAATATCCTATCAACATTGACCAACCATAACGATAATGCATCGGAGCATAGTAGTTCAGGAGAATCGTTGGAAGCCGATTCAATTTCAGTAACTGAATATA